>PVJS01030150.1:0-24282 GCA_004027185.1 Glis glis | reverse complement strand
TGGCGCACGCTTGTAATACCAGTACTTTGGGAGGTGGAGACCGGAGGATCCGGGTTCGCAGCCAGTCTCAGCTCTGTCTCTGTCTCTGTCTCTGTCTCTCTCTCTCTACTTAGTGAGGCCCTCTGCAACTTCGTGAGACCCGGTCTCAAAATAAAGTATAAAAAAATAGGGCCGGGGGTGTAGCACAGAGGTAGAACGCCCCTGGGTTCAATCCCCGGTACCGCAAAAAAAAAAAAAAAACCACACAAAATAAAATAGGGCTGGGAGTAAAGTTTGGAGGTAGAATGCCCCTGGGTTCAATCCACAGTACCACACACATACAAAAAAAGAATGAATGAAAATTAAAGCAAGTAATGGCTCATACAGGTCATCCCACAATATTTCTGATAAACTAAATTTTGTTTTTTTTTACAAAGGTGCCACTACTAAAGTATGAGAACTATGTGTTTTGTAAGTGTCCTAAATATATAATCTTTTTTTTAGTTATTCGATATCATGGGCCTGCACATGCCAGTTAATGTCCTAGAAGATGGTTTGTCTCACTGGTTCCTTAGTTTATATGCAATGTCTGGAATACAGCAGGTATTCAGTATTTGCTGAATGAATGAATAAACGAGTAGAAATAAATGATAAGAAATGGCTTCGGCTCTTAAGTCTAATATCTAGAGGAGAATTTAGACAAAAATATAATATAGAATGAGGAATACCACAATGTAGGAAGGATATGTTAACTTTGGGGAGTAGTGAAGAAGAGCTTTCCTGAGGAAGTAAAATCCAAGCAAAGATCTAAAGAACAAGTAAAACTTAACCAAGAGCTGGGCCCTTCCCTTATTTTCTATACTGGAGAGGCAAGAAAAGCACACAAGGTCCAGGGGAGTGAGGGCACAGTACAGTCAGTGGACTGAAAGGATCAGTACCTGGAGACTCAAGTGTGAAAGAAGGTGAGACAAGGCCATATAAATGGCAACAGATCCTGGGGGAGAGGCGATAGGGACAGAAAGACATGTTAAGGAGCGGACTTACTCTTGAGGGCAACAGGGAACCATTAAAAGGGATATGTATGTAGGGATATAGTATTTTAGAAAGATCACTTAGTATAGGGAATGGTTTGGAGGGTAAAAGCCAAGAGGCGAGGAGACCAGTAGAAGCTACTAAAACAGGACCAGTGAAAGCTGACAGTGTCTAAACTAGACTATCTCGGTGGAGATGAAGCAGTGTGAATGACTTTGAAAGAGATAGGGGAAGCATGGGATTTGATGACCGACTTGACATGGGAGAGTGAGGGAGAGAAAGGAATCTAGGATGATGTCTAATTCAGGCAATTAAGTGGGAAAGAAGGAAGGAGAACACATTTGATTGAGGAGGTATGATAGGAAATAGGAGTTCCATTTTCAGGTTGAGATGTGTATGGTCCCAGTTTGCCTTAAAGAGGCAGATGGATTTATGTACTGGTTTTAAGCTCAGGACATGCATCAGAGCTGGAGAGGAATATACACATTAAGTCTGGTGTGGTGGTGCACACCTGTAACCTCAGTACTTGGGAGGCTGAGACAGGAGGTTACAGGTTCGTGGCCAGCCTCAGCAACTTGGTGAGGCCCTCCACAACTTAGATCCTGTTTCCAAATAAGAAACAAAATCGGGGTGGGGGTGTAGCTTGGAGGTAGAATGCCTCTGAGTTCAATCCCCAACACAAAACAAAACAAAACAAAACAAAACAAAAAATAAAAAATAGGGCTGGGGGTATAGCTCAAAGGTAGAATGCCCATGGGTTCAATTCATAGTAACACACACACACACACATTAAAAAGAAAGAAAGAGAAAAAAAGAAAAAAGAAAGAAATATACACATTAGTGCAACTGGTAACTGAAGTGTTAGGAGTGGATGAGACTGCCCAGGAAAGCGTATCTAAAAGACGAGAAGAGCCGGGTGTGGTGGCGCACGCTTGTAATCCCAGTACTTTGGGAGGCGGAGACCAGAGGATCCGGGTTCGCGGCCAACCTCAGTGCGCGCATGCGCGCGCGATCTCTCTCCTCTCTCCTTCCTCTCTCTCTCTCTCTCTCTCAGGCCCTCCACAACTTTGTGAGACCCGGTTTCAAAATAAAGCATAAAAAAATAGGGCCAGGGGTGTAGCGCGGAGGTAGAACGTCCCTGGGCTCAATCCCCGGTACTGCAAAAAAAAAAAAAAAAAAAAAAAAGCTGGCCAAAGGAAAAGGATGATCAGGGCAGAATAACGCAGAAATTAAGGGAGAAAGTATTTTAAGAGGAATGGCCAACAGTGTCAAAGCTGCTAAGACATCAAAGAAGACACAACTGAGCAGTGCTTCACTGGATTTAGGGGCAAGGCGGCTGTGTGAACTGATGGATGGAACAGGGTGGAACAGCAGTGAGGACAAGCTAACATCCTCACCTTCATCTTCTCACACTGCCTGTCCAGTTTCTCTGGGGCTTGGTCCACCCCCATGTAACCATCGGTGGCATCCAAGGCTCCTTTCTCCAGGCAAGCTCCAGAGAGCTGCTCCATTCCTGGAAGGCTGGTCTGTAGCTGTCCACCAGATGATCCCACAGAAGACATCCAGTCCAAGAGAGCATCAATCTTACTCCTGTTTTCTGCCAGTTCCTTCGCCGCTTTACTCTGAAAGCCACAGAGGTAGTCCAGTGAGAAGGCCTTAGATACTCAACAATAAAATCACAGGTTATATAAAGGGGGGGAGGGAATTGTATGTAAAGAAAAAGAGACTTTAATTATGGGTATAAATAACCTTCTCCCATATAAAAAAGAATATCTACTAAAATCTGTTGAAAATATTCAAAACAATTTCTAGATTTTGTCTGTATCTTATTGCTTAAATAAAGTTGTATATGTAGGGATGCAAATTCAAGGATTTAAAAGGACTTTAAGAGATCATTTAGTCCTGCCACCCCAGCAAGGTTTCATGGAATCCTTTCTAGGCAAGCAGAAGTGATACGCTGGCTTAGTACTATAAGAAATAACATAGTCACATTCAATTAACTGACTGCTGGTCCCTAAAAGAAAAACAGACTTCTCTTATCCTTAACTCAGCCAAACGGAACACTTAGTTCTTAAACTTGCCTCTCAAATTCTATTTACTGGCTCTTTAAGTATCTTAATTAATTAAATAGGTTATGCTAAGTTATACATTCATTTATTTCAAAATTCATATTTAGGTAATTTATTTCTCTTTTCCATGTTCTCTGCTTCCTCATTAGTGTCAGAGCACACGGCTGAATGAAGGATTCAATTCTGTCTGCCAGAGCTGCCTGGAAGGCAGGAGAACATTCAAGACTTTACCCTCTCTGATTCTTCCCAGTGCCAGGATTCACACTGTAACCTTAAAGGCAGCTTTGGGGTAGCGTGTGGCCCAAGACTCAACAGATGTTTTTCCCTAATATCATAGATCACTAGTCTAAATTCATGTTAGAAATATCCTGTTTACCTTTTCCTCTTCAGGATAATATCCTAAGTTCTTAATATACTTAGCCAGAGTACTAAATATATAGATAGCAAGTTTGTTTGTTTGCTTGTTTCCCTTTTTTGTAATATGAGCTTCTTACTAACTATTCCTGACCTGAAATCCTTCTGGATGTTTCTTGTAAAAAGAAAGGCTGGCTCACAGACCCACTCCTGGAGCAGCCCCTTTTTAGTGATTTTATGCTCTTTGTAGCACCGCTTCTCCTCATCTTTTGTGTAGGCAGAAAATTTTCATTTTGGAAAAACACAGAGCATCCTAGCAGAGTGGTTACCTTTTCAGTCTCCTGCTGTAAGGCTGAGGTCACCGCTTCCTCCAGCTCCTTCTGGGCCACCCGTGTCCGTTCCTGAAGAGCTTCATACTGCTCCTTCGCCTGATGAAGTTTCCCCTGAAGTGCCGTCAACTCCTGGGGGCTCAGCTTGGTTTGGTTCTCTTCCAGGAACCCTTCAATGTCTTTGACAACAGTGGTAAATGAGGTGGCATGATTCTGAATGTCGTCCTGTAAATCCTTAACACATGAAAACAGGAATGGCAGAGCATTCAACTTCAGTACTTACAAGTCCTCTCACAGTGTAAGGATGGAATAGCTAGGTGGCATATCTGTATACAGTCGCTGCTTATAATTTGTTTAAGGTTTATGCCCAAACCAATGCAAAACAGATTAAAATACTTATTTTCTAAGCAAATATTTAGTATAGTCAAAGACTGCCCATGAACATGTTCAGTAGCACAGATTTTCATTTTGTCATGAGTTATCTACAAAGAGATCACTCTATAAAGAAAAGTTGACAGCATGCTTCTAACAGAGTTGAGAGGCCTGTTGGTCTTTTATATAGCAGGCCTCCTTTCCACTGTTGCACTTTCTAAGGTTTCAGTTACTCGACTGTGGCCTAAAAACTTTAAGTGGAAAATTCCAGAAATAAACACTTCATAAGTTTTAAATTGTGCACCATTCTGAGTGGTGTGATGAAATCTCATTCCATCTTGCTAACTCTCTCCCTCCCAGGACATGAATCGTCCCTCTGCCCAGCCTATTAAGTGCTATACACACTACGTGCCAGTTGGTCACGTAGTAGCCACCTTGGCTATCAAATCACCTGCTGTGGTATCACAGTGCTTATATTCCAGGAACCCTTATTTTATATAATAACAGCTCCAAAGCACAAGAATAGTGCTGCTCTTTTTTTTTTTTTTTTGCAGTACCAGGGATGGAACCCAGGGGCGCTCTACCTCGGAGCTACACCCCTGGCCCTATTTTTTTATACTTTATTTTGAAACCGGGTCTCACGAAGTTGCAGGGGCCTCACTAAGTAGCTGAGGCTGGCCACAAACCCAGATCCTCCGGTCTCCGCCTCCCAAGTACTGGGATTACAAGCGCGCACCACCATGCCTGGTGCAGCACAATAGTGCTGCTCTTTACCACAGTATATTGTTATAACTGTCCTATTTTATTATTAGGTATTGTTATTAATCTCTCACTGTGCTTAATTTATAAATTAAACTTTATCATAGGTATGTATGTACAGGAAAAACATAGCATGTATAGTTCATTACTATCTGTGGTTTTGGCATCCACTGGGGGTGTCTTAGAATGTATCTCCCACAGATAAGGGATGACTATAGTGTTCTCTTGGTTCTCACTCTTCTTCCTTATAGTGGCGAACAGAGCTGGGCATGATATGGGTCTCACCTATCCCTCCCACCTCATCTTTCACTAAGCCTCCTCTTGGTCTTTGCAGCCCAGTTGAACTAGCTTTCTTTCAGTTCTTGAACATGCTGTACTCAAGCCCATTCTCCACTCCAGACCAATACATCTGCCTGTTATGTTTTCTTCCTCCCACTTCTTCATACATATCTTTCACTTCTTGGTTTAAGTAACAGTTTTTCAAGGTAGTCTTTTGATACCTTAGACTGGACTGGGTCTCCGGTTAGTTTTCTATAACTTTACCTTTATAGATACAACAGTTAATGATTAGTTGTTAATTTTTGTGATAATCTGTGTAACTGTCTGTCTCCCCCACCAGACTGTGAGCTCCATGATGTCTGTTTACCACTGAAGCTGACATTAAGCACTGTGCCTGCCACACAGCAAGCATTTATTTACTTATTTATTTTTTGGTACTGGGGATTGAACCCACAGGCATTCTACCACTGAGCTCCCAGCCCTATTTTTATTTTATTTATTTATTTTTTTGTGGTACTGGGGATTGAACCCAGAGGCATTCTACCTTCAAGCTATACCCCCAGCCCGATTTTTTAATTTCTTATTTGGAAACAGGGTCTTGGTAGGTTGATGACAGTGTTACTACTTGCTAAGGCTGTCCTTGAGCCTGCAATCCTCTTATCTCAGCCCCGCAAGTATTGGGATTACAGGTGTGTGCCACCATGCCCAGCCTATTTTATTTTTTTAGTTTGAAACAGGGTCTCACTAAGTTGCGGAGGGCCTCACTAAGTTGCTGAGGCTAGCCACAAACCTGTGATCCTCCTGTCTCAGCCTCCAAGTACTGGGATTACAAGCGTGCGCCACCACGCCCAGCTCACAGCAAGCCTTTCTAAGTATTTGTTGAAGGAATGAAATCACACTGACCTTCATGTCACTTTGGTTCTTTTGCAAAGTAGAAAGATCCTGCCGGGAGGCTCTGCCCTGGTGGCTCACCAGTGCTCTTTCTGCCTGTCCTACCCAGCTGCAAAGCTCCTCCAATTTCTGATGACAGGTATTTTGTTGTTTCTGCAGAGTCTAATTAAAATGCAAAGGTGTCAAGAGATAATGTATAACTTTCATTTTACAAATACAAGATAACTCCCTGAAATGTAAAATCTGGAAGGTTATATCTCAAAGATGGAAAAGTTAGTGAAAGACTAGAAGAGGAAAAGGCACAGAAATCATATTCAGGAAGCTCCCCTCATTTGGGCAGTGCTGATCTGGGCCTGTGGTCAGGATGAAAATCAAAGTTTCAGGAGAAGATGCTCCTTGTCCAGGTATGGGTTTGGACGGTCTTTTGCCAGACTGTGATTATGACCTTTGGAAATGGAGAATATTTAAATCCATATATGATAATGGTGATGATAATAAATTAGTGATTCTGATTAATTCCTCTTCTAGATCCAGAGGATCTGCTATATATTATATCAAAACATGGTAAAGTAGAAGAACTGGAGTAGAAAGAAAAATCAAGGAGCTGGATAATTCATAAGCTAATTGAGCTTCTTAATAATTGAGCTGACTTTATAAATCAAATGTCTCACAACTACTGAGACTCATTAACTAGAATGATTATATGCCAGGCAGGAAGAGCTTGATTTGGTTATTTTGAGAAGGAAAATGCCCAAGAATAGCAACTGGTTCGGTCGTTTCGGTATCTACACTGATGTAACAGGGAAAAGCCTGGCCCCAGGAGAGAGAAGGAACATGTTTCTGTGCCTGATCCTTTCCCAGATCCTCCTCTCAGCTGCGTGACACTGAAGCACCTGATTGAGCAATTGAGCATGATGTGTTCTCCTGACCATCCTTCTAAAACCATTTCCCACCATTTTGTGCCTTCTGATGGCGTTCTGTCACCTGCACTTACAAACAGGTGCCCAAACTGGCCCTCTCTCCCCCTCTTTAGAAAAACAGAAGGGCTCTGGAAGAGAACTCCTAAGAGCTCTTCAGCTGTAAAACAGGATCTTCATGGGTTAGGATGGGTGCAGACTGAATCTGAAAAAAGCAAAGCAAACAAGTTAACACACAGACATACACATGCATTCAGGGCAAATATAGAGAGAAGCAGAGCATTTCTGACAATAACAAGGTTAATAAACATTGTGGAATTAATTTTGTGCTCAGGGAGAATGTTCACATGCAGTTCTATCAACTGCTGCAGTTCAGGGGCCTACCTGGCTCTGGGCTGGATCTTAGGTAGCTCAGACCAATCTGCTTCATTAATTACCCACAGGCTACACCATGCTATATAAATTACTAAGGGGGTCAGTGCACATGTTCAGATTTGGAAGGTGACCTTAATTATTTTGTTAGGATTTTATTTCAATTTCAATACAGTTGAAACAACTTAGCAGTAGTGGAGGACATATGACACTTACTAACCTAATTTCCTTTAAGTTTGACTCAAAAGCTCAATTACACTTTGCACAATATTTATTTATTTATTTATTTATTTATTTAATTGTGTGTGGTACCAGGGATTGAACCCAGGGGCATTCTACCTCCCGGCTACACTCCCAGACTTATTTTTTTCTTTATTTTGAAACAGTGTCTCACTAAATTGCGGAGGGTCTCACTAAGTAGCTGAGGCTGGCCGTGAACCTGGACCTTCTGGTCTCAGCCTCCCATGTACTGGGATTACAAGAATGCGCCACCACACCCAGCTTGCACAATATTTATTTATTTATTATTTATTTTATTTATTTATTTTTGGTGGTACCAGGGATTAAACCCAGGGGCATTCTACCTCTGGGCTACATCCCCAGCCCTATTTTTTAGTCTTTATTTTGAAACAGGGTCTCACAACGTTGCGGAGGGCCTCACTAAGTAGCTGAGCCTGGCCCGGAACCCTGATCCTCTGGTCTCAGCCTCCCAAGTACTGGGATTACAAGCGTGCACCACCATGCCCGGCTTACACAATATTTATTAAAGGAGCCCCTGACACAGATTTACTGGTAATAATGACATATCATCTTGCTGTATGCCAACTTACTAATCAAACAGCAGAAATAGCATAAACATCATGTGAGATAGTCTAAGGTGATGATGTTATTATTAATGCAACTATGTTGAGTTTGAGTTTCTCAAGAAGAGGGTTGTGATAGAAGATGATAGTGTGATTATAATTTTTTTAAATGTACCATCCCTGCAATACACTGTTTTCCATGACTGAATAAGCAATGGGCACTATATGAAGAAAGGTGCTAGAAAATATTACTTAGAAAAGTGCCAAAAAAATTAATGTCATTCTAATTTAAAACTACCTTGTCAACTGTTTGAAGATAGTAAAGGAATCTTAGTTCAGATCACTTAAAAAGCCCCAGAATAAAACTGTTTTCTTAACCATTCTTCTCAAGAGCTCACAGTACATAGATGTTCTTCACAGCCCTCAAAAGAATGCTGAGGGAGCTGGTTATAGTGGCACACACCTGTAATCCCAGTACTTGGGAGGCTGAGATAGGAGGATCGCAGGTTCACAGCCAGTCTCAGCAACTTAGCAAGAACCTCAGCAACCTAGTAAAACCCTTTTTTGCCAGGCGTGGTGGCACATGCTTGTTATCCCAGTACTTGGGAGGCAGTGACCGGAGGATCCGGGTTCGTGGCCAGCCTCAGCTACTTAGTGAGGCCCTCCACAACTTCGTGAGACCCGGTTTCAAAATAAAGGATAAAAAATAGGGCTGGGGGTGTAGCTTGGAGGTAGAACGTCCCTGGGTTCAATCCCCGGTACTGCCAAAAAAAAAAACAAACCCTTTTTTAAAATAAAAAATAAAAAGGGCTAGGGGTATAGCTTGGAGGTAGAATGCCCCTAAATTCAACCCCCAGTATAAAAAACAACAACAACAATAAAAAGAATGCTGAGGGAGAAAGTAATGGGAATAAAGGGCTAGCTAGCTATATGCTTTTCATCTGAAAGTCAGAGACAATGAGACACAGTGAGGGTAGCGTTTCACTAAGATGAAAACACTTGCACATGCAATCACACATAAGTACATATATTCTCTCACACACACATAAAACCAAAAACATGGCAAGAAAAACAGCTAGAACAGCTGCCCCTTGGATCTGAACCAAATGGCCTAAATGACATGAAATTTCAAAATTGCTAAACCCAGGCTCCTGGAATCATGATACATGGAGGCTGGCCAGAAAACCCCCAAACAGAAGACATTTCAAAAGACAAACTGAGCCCGACTGCTGGTTCAGTCTGACCTTAACCCGGGCTTCCTCCTGCATTTGTTGAAGATGGCCCTTCAAGGCATCCGTGTGAGCTGCAGTCCGTTCTACAAGGTCCTGGAAGGACCTATGCAGTTCATTCAGAAGCCTCAGCATCTGTCGATTCTGCTGAGGGGACAAGTCCTGTGCATGCTCAGAGATAAACAACTGAATATCAAGAGCAAGGGCATCCAGCTGAGATTTCCTTTCAGCCATGGGCTGTTTCAAATCCTAAGCAAGTAAGGAAAGGGAAAAAATGAATGAGTGAATGAATGAATGAATGAACAAATAAATAAAATTTCTATTTCTCTATCAGTGAAAAAGCCGTTGGTTCTAATTAAAGATCGAAGAGAATCAGAGAGGTTAATTTCCTGTATTTCTATAATTGGCACTGATAATTCTAGGGCCAAAGTAGCATTAGAAGTCTCTCTCACTTTCCAAATTCCTCATAAATTGCATATCTTTTACTGGACCTTGATTTCCAAATGCAGTACGTTATCGATTATTTATGCTAATAGAATCATACCACTGCTAATCCAAAATATGTATGATTTAAAAAATTTTTGGAAAATACAACATGAATTTCTGGTCTAAGATGTATCTAATTACACTTTCCTAGATTCAAATATTTTTTTTTCGGTACTGGGGATTGAACCCAGGGGCATTCTACCTCCTAGCTATACCCCCCGCCCATTTTTTATTCTTTATTTTGAAACAGGGCCTCACTAAGTAGCTGAGGCTGGCCATGAACCTGTCATCCTCCTGTACTCAGCCTCCAAGTACTGGGATTACAAGCGTGTGCCACCACGCCTGGCTCTCAAATATTTATTTGTATTTGTCCAGCAGCAAGTTACTCTAGGCCAGGACTGAGAAAACATACAATTTGTGACTCACTAAAATCTGATTTTTAGGCTAAATAATATAGTCAATACATTTTTTAATTTATTTTTATTTTAAATTTTTTTTTGCAGTACCGGGGATCGAACCCAGGGGCATTCTACCACCGGGCTATACCCACAGCCCTATTTTTTTATTCTTTATTTTGAAACAGGGTCTCACTAAGTTGCGGAGGACCTCACTAAGTAGCTGAGGCTGGCCGTGAACCCGGATCCTCTGGTCTCAGCCTCCCAAATACTGGGATTACAAGCGTGCGCCACCACGCCCGGCTCATTTTTTTAAATTGTGAAGGTTATAGTCAGAATTTCTTATATAATAGTTATATTGCTCCCTTAAAACAGTAAAAACTATCCAAACAGTAAAGTCATCTGTTTTCAGACAATTAAAAACATGCAATTTTCCCAAACATTTAGTGATCATCTACTATATTATACTGGACACAATAAAAACAGTTACGATATCTATCTCTCTACCACATTGGAACTGAGAGTAGTCCACTGTCAACCCTGGAAAGTAGCCTAAAGGGCTTTTTGGATATTTATCATAAGACCATGCTTTCTTCATCTGGGAGCATGTGGGTTTAAGAAACTATCATGAGGAAAACGAGGCTAGATTGCCATTCTCTTCCTATAAGAGAATTCACAGAAGCTATAACCAGGGGAGGGCATCAATGCATGAGATGCTCTACATTTTTACATCTCACAATATGTTATCAGAATTATTTCCCTGCTTGCTTCTTTTTTTTTTGGGGTTCTGGCAATTGAACCCAAGGCATTCTACCTCTGAGATACATCTCCAGCCCCTTTTAGTTCTAATTTGAAACAGGGCCTCGCTAAGTTGCTGAGGTTGGCCTCAAACCTGTGATTCTCTTGTCTCAACCTCCCAAGTACTGGGATTACAGGTATGCACCAACACGCCCAGTTTCCCCTGCTTGCTTCTTTATAATATTTTAATGAATAGGTAAAGCCTGCTCCTCTCTTCCCCCAATGATATCTTTGAATAAAGGGTATGAAAGAAGGAGGCAGAGGTGGACATGGTGGTGCATGCCTGTAATCCCAGTATTTGGCAGGCTGAGAAAGGGGGACTACAGGTTGGAGGTTAGCCTTAGCAACTTAGCGAGTCTTGGGTCCCACCCGAGAGTGGCACGAACTGACAGGGAAGTAAGCGTCAACGGCCCGAACAAACAACACCACCGGCCAGGAGACATGTCGAGCAAGATCTCATTTATTAGACAGCCAATCGCCCTTTTAAAGTAAAGGCCATAAAGGAAACTCCCAGGCAGTAGGGTATGGCCCAATGGCACGCGAGGGTCAGGTCATTACGCCCCCCTGTAACCTATCATAGGTGGAGGCACCTGTCGTCTGTGAGCACGGAAGGAGGTAACTGCCTATCATAGCCCTCCTGAGGTTAGGTGGGGCTATCCACGGGACCTCCCTCCAAGGGGTCCGCCAGCGCCATCTTTGCCATTGATATGCTGAGTCACTGCCACGTGGGAGAGGCCCAGTACTCTAGAGCAGGCTTCTGCTAGTCCACCAGGCCCTTTCATGGCACCGGGTGGAGACCCCAACAAGCGAGACCCTGTTTCAAAATAAAAAAAGGACTGGGGGTGTTGCTCAGAGGTAGAATACCCTGGGTTCAATCCCCAGTACCAAAAAAAAAAAAACAAAAAGATGCAGGTAACTCTTGTAAGATAAAGTGGGACGAAGAAGAGGTCATATACAAGGACCATGGACAAACCTTTATATCTATTTCTCTTAAGACTGGGGGAAAGGAAGAGGATAGAAATCTTTAGTTCCTCCTGACTTTCTGAAGAGTTTGAGGAGAGGAACATCTCTCTATAGTGCAGTGATGATAAGCCAGTGTGAGTAATATCTGAGGTAATATTAAGGATAGCAACAACAAAAAGAACAGTGTTGGAAGGAAACTCTAGTTTATGTGTGTTTCATGGTCTTTTCTTTTTATTTTGGTACTAGGAATTGAACACAGGGGCATTCTACCTCTTAGCTACATCCTTAGCCCCCCTCCTTTTTTTTTGAAAACGGAGTCTTGCTAAGTTGCTGATGCTACTTTGAACCTACAATCCTCCTGTCTCAGCCTCCGAAGTATTGGGGTTACAGGAATGTGCCACCATGCCCGGCTGGTATTTCATAGTCTTAAGTTTTCTCTCGTTGACTAATAAAAAGAATCAATTCATTTGGAAATTAACAAGAAGAAAAATATTTCTCTAGATTAGGGGGTCAGCAAACTATAGCCCCCTGGCCAAATATGGCCTGCAAAACCTGAAATATGTATTACCTGACTGTTTACAGAAAAAGTTTGCCAACTCAGATTCTAGGCCACTGATTAGAAATTCTCTGAAATTGGTGTGTGTGTGTGTGTGTGTGTGTGTGTGTGTGTGTGTGTGTGTGAGAGAGAGAGAGAGATAGAGAGAGAGAGAGAGATAGATAGATACTAGATCTTGGGCAAAAAAATAACAAGGGACATCCTAGATGCTCAGTTACAAAGAGAAGATGAAGATGATAATAATAGGTCTTTTTTTGGTACTTGGGATTGGACTCAGAGGCATTCTACCTCCAGCCTTTATTTACTTTTTATTTTGAAACAGGGTCTCACTAAGTTACTAAGGCTGGCCTTGAACCTGCAAACCCCCTGTCTCAGCCTCTCAAGTACTGGGATTACAAGCATGTGCCACCACGCCCAGCTAACAGGCCTTTTCGTAGACTCTCAGAGAATAGCTGAAAGGAGGAATAATCATAATCAATAAAGCTCCAGAGATATGATAACTTTAAAAACTAAACATAAGCCAGGCATGGTGGTGCACGCTTATAATCCCAGGACTTGGAAGACTGAGACAGGAGGATTTCAGGTTTGTGACCAGCCTCAGCAACTTCACGAGGCCCTCTGCAGCTTAGTGAGACCCGGTTTCAAAAATAAAAAATAAAATAGGGCTAGGAGTGTAGCTCAGAGGCAGAATGCCCCTGAATTCAATCCCCAGTACCATCAAAATACAAACAAATAAAAAAAACCCAACTAAACCTAGTTGACTTATTTCTGAAATGAAAAATCACTTTCTTGGAAAGGTAAGTACAGGTACTAGTTTGCCTAATAGGACAACTCAAAGGACAAATAAAACATGCTTGGGAATGGGTGGAGAGTTTACCTCGTGCTGCTGGAGAGAGTGAGTCAGGCTGTTGACATCCATGTCACTGTCACCTCCCTTGCTGTTCAGGATAAGGCTGGTGTTGCTAACCCAGGCTCCCAGCTCTTGAAGTCTGCCTTCTAGCTGTGTGTGCTGACTTAACACTCTAGCCTAAGAAATAAACAGCAAGTCAGGTCATACATTTCTCCAGGCCTGCCCAGGCTTTGTGAGCCTCTGTGAACAAAAGCAAGATGTTACCTTTCTTACTTCCACAGCATTCTGGAGGTGGAGGAGTCTAGAACTCCACGTGTCACTCACGGAGCTGAGAGACTTTTGAAGATTCTTGGCATCTTTCTCTAAAGCCTTCAACAGTTGAGTAGGAACTTCTTGAGGCTGGCTGATGATAATCTGATTTACACACTCCAATTCCTGACTCACCATGATGGACAGATCCTTCAGCTCCTTGTCTAATACCTGAAGGGACAGAATGGAGTTACCTCCCAAATTGAGACTAGCAATCTATCCCTTTGGGGGAACCTGTCTCTCTCACTCACACCTATATAGGATTTAGGGCTTGGAAAATGATTTTGTGTGTTTACTTGGTTCTCAGCGACTAATTCATGAGGCTGGCGGGACACATATTAGTATTCTGGTTTACAGAAGAGATGCCTCAGTACTTCACAGTGTGAACGTTTTTTGTCCAAGGCGACCCATCTGGACCTAGCAAGCTGTAGAGGCAGGACTTGGATTTGGGTTTTCTGACTCAGTACTCCCTCCACTACAACTTGCTGCCTCTCCAGAGTGTCATTATTCATTTCCCCAGGGAGCTGGTAGGCAGAATTAGTGTACCATGAAGTAAGCCAATCTAAATGATGACTCTTCCACCCCGAACTGCAAGGGGGCAAAACCAAAAACACAGAAATACCCCAAACCAGCCTTCTCACTCAGCTGGTCTGTACTACTGTGATTCTGAACAGAGAATCCAACAATAAGCTGATAGTTTTAAGGGGGCACAGCCTCACTTCCCCTTCAGCCACTACATCCAAGGCCACTCTCTGGAGAAAGAGAGAACTGGTAAACCTCTACGATCTGTCTTCAGTCTTCTCATGACTCCAGTCCTATGATAACTCTTAGCCTGGAAAATCAGACTTTCCAAGAAAGATAAGTATAGATACTGATTTGCCTAGCAGGAAAATAAAATTGATGTACTAATGGAAAGAGTATTCTTCGATCTCTGTTCTTACAAATTTCCAGTTATACTTTTAATCTATTTTTATTTTTTTGTATTTTATTTTAATTTAATTTAATTTTATTTTATTGGTACTAGGGATTGAACCCAGAGGCACTCTACCTCCAAGTTATACCCCTAACCCGATTTTATTTCTTATTTGGAAACAGGGCCTCACTAAGTTGCAGAGGGCCTCGCTAAGTTGTTGAGGCTGGCTTTGAACGAGTGATCCTCCTGTCTCAGCCTCCCAAGTACTGGGATTACAAGTGTGTGCCACCATGCACACACTTATTTTTTTGTATTTTAAATGGTGGTGTTTGGGGTTTTTTTTTTTTTGGTGCTAGGGATTGAACCAGGGATGTTCTACCTCTGAGCTACACCCCCAACCCTGTTTATTTATTTATTTATTTATTTTTTATTTTGAAACAGGGTCTCACTAAGTTGCTGAGGCTGGCTGCAAATTTGCAATCCTCCTGTCTCAGCCTCCCAAATATTGGAATTACAAGCATGTGCCCCCACACCCAATTAATGGTGTTTTTAAATAAGTTTTTCTTCCTCAACAGACTCTATTTCCTCTAAGACCTTTTTCTTTCCTTTGTTTAAGCTTGTCCTTTGTATTAGAAGCTTTCAGGGTGCTCATGCTTGAGAGTAATGCCCTAAAGGCTGACTACAAACTCTACGTGCAGAGGTGGGTCTGTTGACAACAGTCTTCACTGAGGGTGATGGAGTTGGGTCATACAGCTGGGAAAACCAGGTCAGGAACATTAGGTCTTTCCCCATGAGCTGGTCAAAGCATAGTGGGGAAAGAGGATGAAACTCAAGAGTCAATATGCAAACTTTCAGTTAATCCTACTGATTGCAGCATGGACTCCTTGCCTTCAGCTGTGGCTACCTGCCTAGTCTAGACACACTCTGGATTACTTTCCTTAGAGGATAAACCTCCAGTCTTCTGTTGAAACAGGGCATACACAGTAGCCAGGCTATGTGAAATAAGTTGAAAACATGAGGTTCTAAATGCTTTCTCGTCTTTTTTTTTTTTTTTGGTGGTACTGGGGATTGAACCCAGAGGCATTCTACCTCCAAGCTACACCCCCAGCCCAATTTTATTTCTTATTTGGAAACAGGGCCTCACTAAGTAGTGGAGGGCCTTACTAAGTAGCTGAGGCTAGCAGTGAACCTGGATTCTCCGGTCTCAGCCTCCCAAGTACTGGGATTACAAGCGTGCGCCACCACACCCAGCCTATTTTTACTTTGAAACAAGGTCTCGCTAGGCTGATGAGAGTCTCACTACTTGCTGAGGCTGTCCTTGAACCTGCGATTCTCCTGTCTCAGCCTCTCAAGTACTAAGATTACAGGCAGTGCCACCATGCCCCACTTGCCTTAACATTCTAAATTTTACTGCTGTCTTTCTCCTCTTCTGCTTTCTTTTCCTTCGAGAGTGTATGCATTTAAAGAATACATTTTCCTGATTTCTTACTGAAGTTTGGGGAAATAACACAGGTATATATATATGTGTGTGTGTGTGTGTGTGTGTGTGTGTGTGTGTGTGTATATGTATATATACATACATACTGCTTTAAGCCTGCAACATTTCTTGCTTGAATTAGTGCAACAGTTTTCTTTCTTTCTTTCTTCTTTTTTTTTTTTTGGTATTGAAGGGCAGTCTACCTTTGAGCTATACCCCCCAACCCTATTTTATTTTTTATTTTGAAGCAGGATTTAAGTTGCTGAGGCTGGCCTTGAACCTGCAATCCTCACATCTCAATCTCCCAAGTATTGGGATTACAGGTATGCACCACCACGCCCTGCTACTGCAACAGTTTTCTAATCAATCACTCTACCTTTGAATATACCTCATTCAATCCAGGGTCACATAGATAACAAATGTCTTTCCAAAGTCTATTTGAATCTGTCCATTATAAATTTTGCCCAATTTGTCCAAACCTAGGCCATGCCACAATTATTTAGCAAGGGCCTGAGACTGTTTACCCTGGAATAAGGGCTAATCTAATTCTTTTAAGCCTTGAAGTCTTGAAGGAAGATGGAGGCAGCTATCTTGAAGCCAGTGGCCCTGGTGAGAGTCTCTGGAAACCTACCTTGGCCTGACACAGCAGATCCTGGAGTTCTGCCAGGTTAAGCTCCAAAGGCTGAATCTGTTTGGTCCTCATTTCAATGTCCCGTAACAGAGACAGATAGGATACCAGCTTCTCATCATGTTCTAAACAGAGTCGCCGGTTAAACACGTTCTGTGGAGCCAAAAAGAAAACTCACTTAGTTCTGTCCTCCTCCTTGTTAGACAAACAGAAGAAAACAATTTTTAGTATACATAAGACAGAATGAAATGAAATATGTTATTTTGTCTGAGTCATTTCAAATCAACTAAACAAAAGTGATTTTTATTAATTTCCTCAGAGAGCAAAAGCTCATAATTACCAATCTTCAAGCATCATTTTAAGCAATGTTTCCAAAAGCTATTCTGATTTCAAGTAGCATCATCCCAGTACTTCAAGTTAGCTCCAATGTTAGTTTCTAATTTAAAACTCTTGGGCTGGGGATGTAGCTCAATCATATAGCATTTGCTTAGCAAGCCTTGGGTTCAATCCTCAGCACCATAAAAATAAACGAACAGCTGGGCAGTGGTACACACTTGTAATCCCAGTATTTGGGAGGCTGAGACAGCAGGATTGTAGGTTTGCAGCCAGCCTCAGCTACTTAATGAGGCCCTCTCCAACTTAGTGAGACCCTGTTTGAAAATAAAGAATAAAAAATAGGGCTGGTGGTGTAGCTCGGAGGTAGAATGCCCCTGGGTTCAATCCCCAGTACCAAAAAAAAAAAAAATAGGGCTGGAGGTATAGCTCAGAGGTAGAATGCCTCAGTTCTACAAAACAACAACAAACAAACAAACAAGAGCCAGGCGTGGTAGCACATGCCTGTAATACCATTACTTGGGAGGCTGGACAGGAAGATCACAGGTTTGAGGAGAGTCTCAGCAAGTAGTGAGACTCTCATCAACCTAGTGAGACCCTGTTTCCCAATAAGAAATAAAATTGGGCTGGGTGTATAGCTCAAAGGCAGAATGCCTCTGGATTCAATCCCCAGTACCACACACAATAAAACAAAACAAAACAACAAAACAAACGAACAAAATTCTTGCAATTTTCAGGAAAACATTCAGAGCCAGTGCCCAATTTTCTGACACCTAAATTACAAAAAGATGATAAACTAAGTTATATTTTAGAGATCTAGTACTCTAAAACATATATATGCATACAATTACACATATGTATATTGAATTAAGAATTTTAATATTAAACTAGTCATATTTTAAAATAAAATAAAATATACCGCTGGGAGACTTACTTGGGTTGCTCTGAAGGGCTCCGGGTTTACAGCTTCGCTCCCCTTTCCCCCAGGTACGACCAGGAAGGGAGCTGGCTCACTGCCAGGGCTCTCTATGAGCTTCTCCTGTGCCGTCTTCTCATCTACCTTCACTGTAGAGCATGGCGTTAGGGACACTGTTGTTTCTTTGCTGCTCTCCTGAATAGTGGCACTAATGACAGCCTCCTGTTGCCCTGTACTCTCCTTCAGTGACACAGCTTTGAGTAGTTTCTCTGGAAGAAGGGATACCAGGACTCTAGGACCTCCCTGAATCACTATGCCTTCAAGGGACCCTCCTTCTAGACCTGCAACTACAGGGCTTGCCATTTCTAGAAATTTCTCTCCATTTGTTTCCTGAGTCGTTGCTATTTCAGACTGGAGAATTCCACAAAGTTCACGATCACCTTTGCTGTCCCGATTATGAAGGTCTGGGGATGCTAGATAACTGACTTCTTTTGGCTCCACTCCAGAAACTGTAATTTCTTCCAATTTAAGATCACTTGTTGAATCAAAAGGTACTTCTTGGTTTGACTTTTCTTTACATTCTTTAGATGGGAAGTTTTGACCTTTTGTTTCCTTAGTCTTAGAAGTAACACAGGAATCTTGGTAATAGTTAGTCTCCTGCCTGTTGGTTCCTGTTTTGGAAATCTGGGGTGCATCTGTAACTTGGGCTTCTTCAGCCGACTCCTGGTAGTGCAGTCCTTCAGGTCTTGAGATCATATAAGAGGATGACTTGCTCTGGGCCTCACCAGCGCTTTCTTGAGCTACGTTTTCCACTGGTTTTAAAGTCATGCAGAGGCTTGCATTTTTTACTTCTCCTTCACTGGCTTGTGCAGATCTGAAGAATGTTAAAGCATCTTGATTTCTTATAGAAATTCCTTTGGGTGTCATTTGGGAAGGAGAGTCTTCAATTTTACAAATAATAGAAAACCCTTTCTCTTTATCAGCTTCTATCTCCTTATCACTTCTGGTCATTTCCAAAGACCGACTCTTTATAAAGGAGTCATGTTCACCTCTAACAGCAGTTTCCTGACTCAACTTTTCTTCAGAAACAACTACTGGTTTGCATGTTTCGATACTTCCTTCTACAATCATCTCCCTCTTTTCTCTCCTACTTTTTACTCTGGTATTCATTGGTTTCTCACTCGGCAACTTGCTTGATGTTTCACAGTTTGATTCTTGTACTTCTGAAATCATTTCCTCTTGACTTTCTCTTGTGTCTGCAGCATCTAGACCTGAGGTAGACTGCCTCATCTCAGCGATCATTTCTATCTGTGTCACTACTTTTTCCTGCTCTACATTTGTATTTTTTCCTATGCTATTTCTGGCTACCCCTTTGAGTTTAAAATCAGAAACTGCTGAGTGGGGATGTACTACTGAAACTTGGCCTACAGATTTACCTTTACTATTACTAGAAATTGAGATGCTAATAGATCCTTCAGCATCAGGAGAAGCTCCCCCCTTATCATGATCTTTGTCTTCCAATTCTTTTAATGAAATCTCCCTGCTCTTTTTTGCCTGCTCCTGATCAGAAACTCTCACTTTAACCTCTTTTTGTGTGGGGTGACTTTCAGTTTGCAAGAAATTCTCACTTTCTCCTTTATCACAACTCATTTCAGCAGCTGGATTACAAGCAATTAATATTTCCTTTCTTAGAACTTCATTCTTTAATTCACATACTTCAAGTCCATCTTGCTTTTCTACATGAGCCATATGATCACCAGACTCTAAAGTATCTATTTGGATCACGGTTGCCAGTTCAGGGCTGATCAATTTTTTCTCAACAGCTTCCTTTAAAGTCACTCTCTGATTGTTAAATATGTCAAGGATTCCTCCATTTGACACCTGATGAGATGCAATAATTCTGGCCACGTTTTCATCCAACAGTTTCTGTTCCAAAGCTGCTGTCAGTGTCAATCCTTTTCCTGTGGCTGTATCTATGATTCCACCAGTATCTGCCTGAACTTCCAGAACCTTCAGTGTAGATGCAAAGTCTACTTTTCCAAGTTGAATTGCCTCAGACAATGTAAGTACTCTGTTGGTCACCCCATCTTTAACGTCGGAGAAGGGAATTACTTCTAGATATCTCTGTCCAGATTCAGTATCAATCTTACATTTCTTTACCAATTCTGAGTAGGGAACAATTTTGCAGTTTTCAGGATCTACAACCCCATGCGTAATTCCTGAAGATAATACTGCTTTATTTGTTAACAATCCTTCTTTGTTCGCTTCTGCCAAGGTCAATTTCTGGCCAGAAATGAGATCTACAAAGTTTCCACTAAAGGCCTGAATTTCTTGGATTTCTGTTTTTAAGTCTGGGGTAACAAGATCTAATTTTATGGCTTCAAGGAGGGAAAGAGTTTCCTTTGTTTCAGGGTGAAAAAACTCATGGAGGTTTAACTTCTCCACTTTTTTGAGTTGCTTAACTAGATCTTCACCAATCAAGCCATGTTTATAGGCATTATCAACAGAAAGTCTCATCCCAGATACATGGTGAATGATACCTCCATCTACCACCTGCTTAGTCAACAAACAAATGGCCTCATCTCTCTCTAAAAGACCTCTGTCAATGGACTGCACAACTGTTAAAGGAGCTTTGCTGTCAGGGTCCACAAGTCCTGTTGTTTCCATTTGCAGTCCAACTAATCTTTCCCTAACTGACTTTTCAACATCTCTCCCTTTGGAAGCTTTCTCTAGGTTTATGAGCTCTGTCTGGTCAGCACTGTCTACCAAGCCAAGATTTGAGGCCAAAGTTACTGAAACTTTTTTGCCTCGTTTCAGGTCAACAATGCCACCAGTCACCACCTGTCCCTCTAAAATCCTGGTGGCTGTTTCCTTGTCAAGAAGTCCAGCTGCAACTGCTTCCTTTACAGAGCACAGGGTGTGAGTACGGGGGTCTAACACACCACTTATAGCTTTGTCTGCCAAGAGAACATTTTGTAATAGTTTTTCATTCATCAGACCTTCATCAATGACTTCTTCAGTTGTCAAAGACTCACAGGTCTGAGAGTCAAAGAAGCCCCGAAACATGTTCAGTTTTCCCATAAGTTTCACAGCAGTGTGGCTGGACACAATGCCTTGGGCTATTGCTTCATTTAGTAAGACCTTCTGACCTGTTTGTTCATGAAAGATACCACCATCTAGTAGCTGCTCAGATAATATATTTAAGGTAGCTTCTTCAAGAAGTTCTGAAGGAGGACTGCATGACAGGGAAATTTCACCACCATGATCTTCTGTATCAGGCTTTTCTAACAGCGCCATCTTACCATCTGCAAAGTTTTGTCCTTCTCGACTTTGTTTATTGTCATTCCTAGCTGAAAGCATTTTATTTAACATTTTCTCTTTATCCAAAGAATAACTATTCATATCACCATCCTGCTGTAATTCTGATTTTGAACCTACAGACTTCTCTACCTGAAATTGTGGCTTTTTGCTGTGGGAATTTATAAGGTGGCTTCCAGTTTTACTTGGGATATATTCATCCATAATAGTCTTTGCTTGTTCTTCCTGACATGTAAAGGAAGTCTTTCCAGGAACTTGCCCTTCTTCCTCTGGTGTTTCAACAGGAAAAAGATCCTTATCAACCACCATGGGCCCACCTTCTGCTTCCTCAGGAGGCACTGTCAGGAGGCGTCCTCTGCTGACATTTTCTGTGGTAGACATTTCTGCCTGGTTTTCCTTTTTAGTTCCTAACAACTGCCTTTGTAACTCTGATTTGACTTTATTTATGACCTTCAAAGTGTCAACATTTGCATTAATCACTTTTTGTTCTGCAGACAGATCCTTGTCAGGGTTCTCTACCGGAGAAGATTCTGTTCCCACAATAGTCTTTTTGCCTTTTGCTTCAGTGTAATCTTCCTGATTGGGATGTTCTTTGTTCTGAGAGGAAAATTCACATGGCCTCACTATAAGCCCATCACTGAAAGTTTCTGCGATGTTCCTATCAGCCAATTCTTGTGATTCCTCAGGAGTGCCCAGTTTTTGATGCCCAATTCCAAACACTTCTGATGGACTTGTTTGATGTGCATCTCTGGATGTTAGAGTCTCCATCAGCTCTTGATCTAACAGAAGCACCCTCTGTCCATTCTGCACATTAATGTAGCTGTGAGTCATGAGCTGAAACAACAGCCTCTCACCATGGCTTGCTACACCCTCAGTTTGGTCCTTGCTGCACGACAGAGTTGCCGCTCCACGAGTAATGCTCGGTTTGTTCCATTCTGAAGAGTCTGCTAATTGCATGGGGGGCATCACATCAGGTATACAAATTGATTTTAACTTATCGGCAAGATTTTGGTCCAAGGTACCATTCTTGACTGCTTCCTCCCAGGACCAAATCTCTGTGGTTGCTGGTAGAAACAGAGCCTTAATATGCTGTCGGTTACTAAGGATTTTATGTGCTAGTTCAGTAGAAACAATGTCTTGCTTTAAGGCATCTGTAATTGGGAGGATCTCCCCAGACTCAGGCCACAGCAACCCCATGAATGACCAGAGGGACTCCAGAATCACAAGGGCGATCTTAGCAGTTACTAGATCATTGTTCAGTGCTTCATCTATTGTCATCCTATGCCCTGTGACAGTGTTGATGAGGCCTCCTGTCTGCAGCTGCCTTATGAGAATAGCACAGGCCATATCTTGGTCAATCAAATTATACCTAACAGCCTCTTCTACTGTAAGTCTGTGTCCTGTTCTTGGATCTACTATGCCACCAGCAAAAAGCTGAGCTTCCAGAAGCCGGAGAGTGACCTGCCTATCTATTAGCCCTTCCTGAACTGCACGGAAAATGCTAACCTTCTGGCCTGATTTCAAGCTCACCATCCCCCCTGCCAGCTGCTTGACAGGCAACAATTTCAACCCCGACTCCTGGTGGACAATACATCTCTGCATTAGATCCAGTAAATTGATTTTCTCAGCTGTGTTGGGGTCTATCAGATTTTTGGATGATCTCAGGTGAGACTCTAACACTGAATGAAACCGAGCAGAAATGAGGCCTTGACGAAAAGCCTCTGTGAGGTCAATGCACTCACGGGGGGAGAGACTGAAACCCCCAGCTGCCAGGTGAGCTTCTAAAACTTTCAGTCCAACTCGCTCACTGATTATTCTCTTTTCAATTGCTTCCACCACAGAGAGAGAGCCTTTGCTCTTAGTAAGTCTGCTTATTAAGGACAGGGCATCCTGTAGCTCCTGGAGCTGCTGGTACATCTGGGAATTAATGAGGTTTCTGGCTAGGCCCTCCTCCAAAGAGAGTTTTTCACTGGTCTCAGGGGCAATGAGGCCAGACATGATAACCTGGGATTCCAGGAGTGCAAGGCCTGTGTCTTGGTCAATGAGGCCCTTTTGCATAGCTTTGAAGATGGGAAATATCTCCACTGTGCCTAGGTCAATCACCCCGGCAACTGCTCTGCAACCCTAAAAGAAAAAACGAAAAAGAAAACTGATCAGAGTCCATGTTGAAGCATAACTGGTAAAAAGAGTCATTCAAAGAATTATAGTACATAAAATGCTGCCTATAAGAAAGACCCAGGCCTGGGATAAGCCCCAGCACGTAGGAAATATTCTGGAGCAAGCCTGGCAGGATTAATGCTAAAACATATTTTTTTTTTCCTAAACTGCAGAATGTTTACTAGGGGCAGAAGTTACTTGAAGGATGATAGATCGCATTAAGCATACCTGAGTGACAAGCTCTACTAAGTGGCAAGCGGTGAAAAGTGAGAGGACAGTTACTTCTAAGAAGACTAAGTCATCAAAAACGTTCTTACAGACACATACCAGTTCCCCAAAAGTGAGAATTCAACCCCATATAACAACTTCTCAGTGTTGCAACCCATGCAGAAGACTCTGGAAGTAGCGCTTCTCTGCTGGTGGGTACAGCAGGATCAATCCACAAGATGAGAGGAGAGATTTCAGCAGCACCATAGCCACAAAACAGTTTGCATCCCATCCCAGTAAATGGGCCTGTGTATACTACTTGACAGGTAATTAGAAGAGCCACATTCTTTTCTTTTTTTTTTTTTGTGGTACCGGGGATCGAACCCAGGGGCGTTCTACCTCCGCGCTACACCCCTGGCCCTATTTTTTATACTTTATTTTGAAACCGGGTCTCACGAAGTTGCGGAGGGCCTCACTAAGTAGAGAGAGAGAGAGAGACAGGGAGAGAGAGAGAAAGAGAGAGAGGTGAGGCTGGCCGCGAACCCGGATCCTGTGGTCTCCGCCTCCCAAAGTACTGGGATTACAAGTGTG
>PVJS01030149.1:0-24280 GCA_004027185.1 Glis glis | reverse complement strand
CCTGCAGTGGCTGTCTTTGGGGACCTCTTCAAGTGGACCCTGCAGTGGCTGTCTTTGGGGACCTCTCCAAGTGGGTCCTGCAGTGGTTGTCTTTGGGGACCTCTTCAAGTGGGTCCTGCAGTGGCTGTCTTTTTATGTCTGCCTTATTTCACTCACCGTACTGTCCTCAGAGTTCATTCATGTTGTAGCAGGTATCAAATTTTCCTTCCTTTATAGGACTGAATAATGTTCCATTGTTGGGTGGACCACATTCTGTTTCTAGCGTGTTCTTGAGGGGGAACACCTGTTCATCTAGGTACAGGCTGAAGGTACCTTCGGAACGGGCCCGTCCTCCGCGTTCTCCTGACGCCCCGCTGTTTTCACACATGGTGGATGCCTTCCGTGTCGGCGCTGTAGTTAGCGCTGGTGTGCTGTGGGCACCGTGGAGGCGACTGGCCGGCCTTTCTCTATCCTCAGGCACTGTTCCTGGGCTGCTCTAACCGTCTGTGCCTCTTGTCTCGTGGGCTCCCTGAGCGCATTCCCAGACAAACCCCTGGCTTTCTAAACTGGAGACGCTGCCAAATTGGCCTCCAAAAGGATTTTGGCAGCTTTGTTTGCCTTCCTGGCTCCCAGGATGAAAATAGCGTGTCCTCCTGCTCCCTGGTCATCGTCCACTGTCTTGTCTGGTGAGTGGAACGATGTTGTGACCATAAGGGATGCTGGAGCTGGGCGTGGTGGCGCACGCTTGTAGTCCCAGTACTTGGGAGGCTGAGACAGGAGGATTGCAGGTTCGAGGATAGTCTCAGCAAGTACTGAGACTCTTATCAACCTAGCAAGACCCTGTTTCAAAATAAAAATTAAAAAAAATAAAATAAAATAGGGCTGGGGATGTAGCAGAATGCCCCTGGGTTCTATCCCTGGTACCACAAAAAAAATAAATAAATAAAAAATAAGGGACGCTGGCTAATCGGTCACCGGTGGCTTGGCACGGTGGGCTTGCCCTGTGAACTGCCTATGCAGCCTCACCTGTCCGCTTGTCTGTCTGCTCTGTGTTAGCGCTTCGTCATCAGTACTGCTGACATCCCTCTGTGCATTTTACTCTGCCCCACTTGGAATTGTTTTGGTGTGATGCGCATAGAGGCGACACACACTCACTGGATCACACGTCCCCGCTCATCAAGAGCCTCCTGTATCACTGCTGAGTTCCCGTTTGTAGCTGGTCCGTTCAGTTCCAGAGGTTGTTAGAGGAGGTGATTTTACATATTCAGGTGTAATCTTAAATGATGTATTACAGTGTGCCTTTTGGCATGAAGAGATGTTGACAGCACACTGAATTTTTAAGTGGTATATAAAATAGCTAAAAGCATATGCATAAATAGTAGTATAAACCTTTATATGTATTACCTTCATTTTAGGTGTATATCTGTGTTCTTAATTCAAAATGAAGAGAAATCAGAAGGCTTGGGCCCCTTCTGAGCTGTCGTGCAGTTACTTACTAGTAATAACGCTTGAGGACCTTTTTGAGATTCCAGTAATTCTTTTCAAGCTATTGGTCCTGCCCCGCTTATGAGTCCAGCAAGAGTTTGGAAAGGAAATGGGAGTAAAATCAGCCTGTGTATGCCCGGTCTCTATTGGGCACAGATGCTGAGGCGCTTGGGGATGTGACCAGTGACCATGATACCATGTGCATGCAGTCGGCATCCACACAGGACACCTCCAGCAGACAGCCCTGCGGACCGGGGTGGTGAGCGGGAGCCTGTGACCGGAGGCCGCCTGGAGGCCTGGCCCGCTGGATCAGCAGGGCGCCGAGAGCAGCCTGTTTACATGTGGGGTGGGGTGGGACGCGCGGGGCTGGCAGTGTGGGGTGGGGTGGGGTGGGACGCGCGGGGCTGGCGGGGTAGGGTGGGGTGGGGTGGGACGCGCGGGGCTGGCAGTGTGGGGTCTGCCGTGGATGGTGAGCCACTTCCTAGTGCGCAGTGTGGCCCCACAGATGAGGCCGTGCTGCATCGTCAAGTATGTGTCCGTCTGCTTTTGAGCAGTTCATGTGGCCACAGCTGCGTGACAGTGCTGGCTCTTGTGCTAGTTTGCGGTCAAGAACTTCACTGTGGTAGAATTGATCCGTGTGACTCTGCAGTATTGCTGACATGGTGTGCAGTGAGCTTATAGTGCTCTCGTGAGTGGCTGGTACTCGGTAGTTGCTGTGTAATTTCTCCCCGGCACTGTGTAGTGCCCACTCACCCTGAACCCAGTGATGGTTTGGGTTTTTGCTGGAATATTAAAATCCAGTCTGAAATGGCCCCTCTGACCCCTGGGAGACTTATTTGGCACCAGGCAGTGTGCACAGCTGCTGCCGCACCCATGGGCCTCGGACGGCTTCTGACAGTGGCGGTGTGTGCAAAGATTAGCCAGGCCTCGCAGAAGCCAGGTGGGCGCGGGCTGGGCTCGGACGGCAGCCACTTCATTTTCCTCCAGGTTATTCATATATGTACAGTTTAAATTAGTAGGACAGTTGGGAATCTTTTTGGCTAAGCCAGAAATAACATTTACACTTAGAGTAATTATTTTTCGCGGTGCGCACTGTGCCGGATACTATTCGCCGGCCTCGCTGGCTGTATTTAAGTTGACTGGCCCTAAATGGAATTCAGATTCCATCCCCTCCCTGTCACTAGCCACTCCACGCACTCAGTGAGCCTCGTGTGCTTAGCTACTGCCTAGGGCCACACAGATGGGGGGCAGTCCATTTTTGCAGCAAGGCTTAGAGAGAGTCACTAGCCTCGTGTTGATTCATCTTTTACATTTTTTAATGGTATTGAGCTGGGCATGGTGCCTCCTGCCCATAGTCCCAGCCACCGGGTATCACTTGGGCCTCTGATTACACGTTAGGACCTGCCCACGCTTCCAGCTGCTTGCACAATCACAGCAATGGGCTCACAGGACATGGGGTCACTGTCGCTCTGCCCTCTGAGGAGGACCGTGGCGCAGCCTCACCTGATGTAGGCCATGTCTGCCCCCTGGCTCCAGACACTGTGAGCCTCGTCCAGAATCCCTGGAGGGAGAGTCCAGGGGGGACATCGCCCGCAGGCAGGGTTCACGCTGCCCAGGAGCAGGTGCCGGGTGCAGAAAGCCCAGGTGTCCACCACCCCATCACATGTGGGCCTGCAGCAGTTTCATGGCTCCTGTCATAAATCCATGAGAAGCACTGCCTCCCGTGGGGCCAACTCATCAGTGTTGCTGGAGAGGCCAGCGGTGCCCGCTGCTCATTTAGTGTCCGCGGGGTAGGCTGTGGTGCCCACTCGCCACCTGCCCTGCCATCCTGAGGGTGGGCGCCCGCCTGTGCAGGCACTGGGCCGCTGGGGGGAGGCGTGGGCCCAACCTCAGCTCCTCTGCCCACCCGGCTGCAGCCGCCATGCCCCATGTCCCGCCATCCTGGCTCCCACTGTCGGAGAGCAAGCACCCTTGGCCGAGGGATGGGCTGTGCTGCATCTGAGGAAGAGGAGCACCACCCGTCCCCCCACGGACAGGCCCTGTGCTTTAGTGACGATGGGGCACTGCGCCTTGGGAGCTACCCTAAAGCCGTGGCTCCGTGTGGCACATGGTGCTTGTTACCCTTTAGCTTTGTTCTCAAGTCCACATACTAGGTTTTTGAATGTCCTTTTAGTACTTCTAATTGAAGAAAGCAATGAGCTCAACCCAGTGAGCCATCTATCTCACTTGAGCCTGGTGAGGGCACCATAGCTGCCAGCCTCACCTACCGGTGTGTGTCGCTGGCACCTGTAAAGCTGCAGAACTTTCACTCCTTTGTTGAAATGTCAGTTAGTAGCCAGGCAGGTGACGCACACCCATAACCCAGTACTCGGCGGCTGAGACAGGCTGCAGGTTCAAGAACATCTGAGTAGCATGGCGACACTCAACAGCCTATCGAGACCCTGTTTCAAAATTTAAGGGAGGGCATGTAGCTCAGAGGTAGAGCACCCCGTGTTCCAGCCCCAGTACCAAAGAATAAAAAGGGTCAGTCGGTGTGTGTGCTGTGGATAGGTCATGACTAAGGCCCGAGTGGAAGTGGTCTTCTTTTTTTGTGGTACTGGGGATTGAACCCAGGGGCATTCTACCTTCGAGCTACACCTCCAGTCCTATTTTTTATTCTTTATTTTGAAACAGGGTGTCACTAACTTGCAGAGAGCCTCACTGAGTAGCTGAGGCTGGCCGCGAACCTGTGATCCTCTTGTCTCAACCTCCCAAGTACTGGGATTACAGCGTGCGCCACCACGCCCAGCGGAAGTAGTCCTCTTAGACTCCAGATAGTCTTTA
This sequence comes from Glis glis, assembly GCA_004027185.1. Taxonomy (NCBI): domain Eukaryota; kingdom Metazoa; phylum Chordata; class Mammalia; order Rodentia; family Gliridae; genus Glis; species Glis glis. The sequence goes on along the minus strand of PVJS01030149.1, from coordinate 19,993 downwards.
CAGGATGCTTACATGTTATAATTGTTTTACAATAAAATGTTTTTAAACTTACCTGAAAAATATTACACTAAAAGAATAAAACCTGGCACAGTGGCGTGCGCCTGTAATCCCAGAGACAGGAGGATCACAGGTTTGAGGCCAGCCTCAGCAACTTAGCAAGACCCTGTTTCAAAATAAAAATAAGTTGGGCGTGGTGGTGCACGCCTGTAATCCCAGTACTTGGGAGGCTGAGACAGGAGGATCACGGGTTCCAGGCCAGCCTCAGCAACTCGGTGAAACTTTTGGTGGCCTAGCGAGACCCGGTTTCAAAACAAAAAATAAAAAGGGCTAGGGGTGTAGCTCAGGAGTAGAACGCCCTGGGTTCAAACTCCAGTACCACAAAAAAAAAAGAACAGCTGGAGTTGCAGTTTGGGTTGTACTGGAGTTGATCCCTAGTACCAAAAAAAAAAAGAATTTGAAGGGAAAAGACCTTTTTGATAAGAACTGGCCCACTGGAATTGTTCTCTTGAGAAAACATCCCTGGAGATAATTGAGGTGGAGCCTTAAACATGAACAGGAAGCCGAAATGTAGAGAGGAGAGGCGTGTCGCAGGTGAGGGTGCAGGAACGGCTGGAGCCCATGCTGCCTCTGACCCCAGCGACACGGTTCTTTTGACTGGGAGCAGACACTGGCCTCGGGGGCTCTCAGCCCCTGCTGCCCCACACACCGCCTTTGAGAGCCTCTGCCCTTAACGGCAACCATGTGTAGAGACGACGCAGCAGCCTGGGAGCATGAGCAGCAGGGAGGCCGAGAGGAAAGGGTGAGAGACCGCTCTTTGTCTTAAAGCAGCCCACTCGAGTGGCCGTCAGATCGGAGACTGCTGCCCCCCAGCCAAGCGCCCTGAGGCCGCTCTGCACTCACAGCTGTGCTGGGACGTGTGCTCCGGAAGTCGTTGCGTTGTGGTTCAGTGCCGAGTATAGGCTGCACTCTGCACGCCCCACTGCAGTGTGTCACGTCCTCCCACTCTCCTCCTTTCTCTCTGCAATAAAACTTTGTTCAAGAGTCTCCCAGCTTTTTTTTTCTAAACTAGCTGAGGAGAAGAACCCACTTGGCACTAAACCATAACAGTTGGCAAGACTGCTCCTGCATGGGCCCAGGCGAGGAGGGAACAGAAGCAGAGCAGGCTTACCAGCGCCTGCCCGCACGCACGGCCTTGTCCCTCCTGCCACGGGCCCCTGCCTGGAGTTTTCCCATGGGCCTTACAGCAGAACCCTCCAGGTCCAAAACGAGACCCCTCTGAGGCACTTAATGACTGATTAAAGCTCACTGGAGGTGCTCTGAGGAGCACCCTCCCAGCCGAGGCGGGCGGCTCTCTGGGGCTGGGTGCCTTGCTCCTGCCGTGGAGCCTCTGTGCCCTTCTGCATGCCTGCGACACCCAAAAGAGTTTCCTGACGCTCAAGGGGAGACTCCTCCTTTACTGGAGATCTCCTCCAAGAATTGTATTCAGAGCCAGGCATGGTGGCGCACACTTGTAATCCCAGTACTTGGGAGGCGGAAACCAGAGGATCTGGGTTCACGGCCAGCCTCAGCTACTTAGGCCCTCCACAACTTCGTGAGACCCGGTTTCAAAATAAAGTATAAAAAAAATAGGGCCGTGGGTGTAACTCAGAGGTAGAACACCCCTGGGTTCAATCCCCAGTACCGCAAAAAAAACAAAGAACAGTATTCAGATTCACAAAAAACCTGATGTTGGCGGTCTACAGAATCTGTTGCAATGGAAAGTTACTATAGAACAGACAGGCTTTTTTCTAGCATCATGACTTAATGCTGTGCTCCCTTCATTAAACCTGGTTTCCTACAGCCCACGGGCTGGTAAGTGGTCACTGTGCAGGAAGAGACTCAGTGGGGAGGAGTCTCCCTTTACTGCTGCAGTGTCTAAGGAGTTGCCGCTTTCCCCGAGGTGTCAGGGAGATGGATTTAGACAGCCACAGGAAAGGCAGTCCTTGTGATGAGACAGGGCATAGAGTCGGTGTGCGGAGCCCAGGGCTGCCATCTTGTCACCTATGTTTAAAACATCCTCCTTCCCCTCTCCACTTTGTTCCCAGGAAGCCAGTGTTGCGCCCTGTGCTGTACTGAGTGGAGGCAGACCTCTCCCCACATTAGAAGCGAAGCCACCAGAAAGGCCTTCGAGCAGAAGCAGAGACCCACCGAGAGAAGAAGAAAGAGAAAAGAAGAAGAAGAAGCACAAAAAACGATCTCGAACCAGGTCGCGCTCGCCCAAGTACCACTCGTCCTCCAAGTCCAGGTCTAGATCACACTCAAAAGCAAAGCACTCGCTTCCCAGTGCCTACCGGACGGTGCGGCGGTCGAGGTGGGTGTGCAGGCGCCCCGTGCCTCCTGTCCATGCCAGCGTGCATGCGGGACCTCCTCCTGGTGCAGGGGAGCTGGCAGAAAGCCCGCCGTGACAGATGTGCGTGTGTGTCTGTGTGCGGCCTGCAAGTACATTGAGATCCTTTAAAATACGTTTTTTGAAGCCGAGCGTGGTGACGCACGCTTGTAATCCCAGTATTTGGGAGGTGGAGACCGGAGAATCCGGGTTCGCGGCCAGTCTCAGCTACTTAGTGAGGCCCTCCGCAACTTCATGAGACCCGGTTTCAAAATAAAGTATAAAAAAATAGGGCCGGGGATGTAGCTTGGAAAGCCCCTGGGTTCAATCCCGGGTACCACAAAAAAAAAAAATATGTTTTTTGAGCCAGCAGAGGTGGTGCACGCCTGCAATCCTAGTACTTGGGAGGCGGAGACAGGAAGGTTGGCAGCCTCAGCACCTTAGTGAGACCATCACAAAACAAAATTTTAAAGGGTTGGAGGTGTGGCTGGATGGTAGAGCGCTTGCCTAGCATGTGTGAGACCCTAGGTTCCATCCCCAGTACCCCAAAAAATAATGTTTTTCATTTCATACTTTTCAGAGCTCATCAACTACTACCAAGCTAAATAGATATTTGTGTAAATTCTAACAGTCTGGGGAGCCAGGCCTAGCACATTTACTAAACATATAAAGTTTAGTAAACTCAAGGGTAGTGTGGGGCTTTGGCTTACATGAGTGAGTTTTCCCATGTTGATTTCTTATGAGTGTGAATTTCAAAACAGAAGAAACCTGTCCCACTTCGTGGGTGGGTTTCCTGCCCGGCACCAAATCGGGTGTCTGAAGAAGGAAACAACAGCACAGGTCTGTTTTCTTGCCTAGTGTGTCTGCTGTCCAGGCATCCCTCTGTTGAACCACAAGCCTCCCTCCTGGAGCCAGATTTTGAAAAGGCAGTTCAGCATTCCTGACACCAAAAACGATAAGCCAGAACCATTCGAGGGTCCCGGAACTTGCTGCTGCGTAAAACAGTTTTAGAATGAACCAGGCAGTGGCCGGCTTGCGGGAGGGTCAAGAAGCCTGTCCAGTGTTGAGGGTTCTCTTCCGGCCTTCAGGATGTCCCTAAGTGTCTACTGACTGTCAATTCCTCTCGCCCGGCACTCATGGGCTCCAGTGCTGCTTCTCCACCGATGGCCCCTCTTCCCGTGGGAAGAATGAGGTGCCCTGTGCGCATAACTATGCACAGTGGCCTCTCCAAACGTGTCCTGGCAACAGTGCCCGCCCACCCTTCAAGGGTTGACACCTGATGGCCTTCACCACAGGTAGACCTGGACTTGGCTCTCTGCAGTTTTGCTGGTTCTTCCCAAGTTCCTCACTTCCTGCCGTTACACACACACACACACACACACACACACACACACACACTATCTCGTGTTTTAAATGAATCGCTTTGCTGACATGCTTTTGATTTGTTAAATCAAGGAGTTTGTATGACGGATCAAACTTTTAGAATTTTTTTTTACTTGACTCAGTTCTTGGGAGGCTAACACAGGATGATCACAGGTCCAAGGTCAGCCTCAGCAACTTAACAAGACCGTTTCAAAATATAAAATAAAAAGGGCTGGGGGTGTAGCTCAGAGGTAGAATGCCCTGGGTTTGATCCCCAGTACAAAAAAAGAATTTTTTTTTCACCCGAAATCAAGTTTATTTCTTTTTTTTTTTTTTCTGGTACTGGGGATTGAACCCAGGGGCATTGAAACAGGGCCCCACTAGGTTGATGAGAGCCTCACTACTTGCTGAGGCTGTCCTCAAACCTTCGATCCTCCTGTTGTCTCCACCTCCCAAATACTGGGATTACAGGCATGCGCCACAACACTAGGCTGAAATCAAGTTTCTTTTATCATCATAAAGCTGAAAATAAATACTGCAGGCCTGTACCAGGCCCTCAGGCGCAGTGTTCAGGAGATTCTTCCTGGTGTCCTTTACTCCAGGGCTCACAAGCAAAAATAACTGCATCCCAGTCCCCAGCCGCAGCTGGAGAGCCCCTCCTGCCTTCCTCGCTGCGAGAGCTCAGCTCACCTGGCATGCACAGTGTGGGCACAGCAGGCTGGCACCTGGAGCTCTCAGGTGCTCCCCTGTCCTCCTGGGGGAGACAGTGCGGGGCCATCCTGTCCCCAGGAGGGTGCTCATAGCCAGAAGTCTCCCCTGACTCCCGGCATTTCAGGTTTCTAAAACTTAGTGTCCGTGCTGTGAACTAATCTGTAATAGAGTAATTATTATTTATATATTACTTTGTCTTTTTAAATGTGTTTTTATTTTAGAATAGACTTAGATTTAGCCGGGCGTGGTGGCGCACACCTGTCATCCCAGTACTTGGGAGGCTGAGACAGGAAGACCGCAGGTTCGAAGCCAGCCTCAGCTCTTTCTCTCTCTCTCTCTCTCTCTCTCTCTCTCCTTAGTGAGGCCCTCTGCAACTTTATGAGACCCGGTTTCAAAATAAAGTATAAAAAATAGGGCCGGGGGCGTAGCGCGGAGGTAGAACGCCCCTGGGTTCAATCCCCGGTACCGCAAAAAAAAAATCAGGCTGGGGGTATAACTTGTAGGGAGAATGCCTCTGGGTTCAATCCAACAGTACCAAAATAAATAAATAAATAAAAATAGGGCTGGGGATTGTAGCTCAGAGGTAGAATGCCCCTGGGTTCAATCCCCAGTACCACCACCAAAAAAAAAAAATGAATAGACTTAGATTTAAAGCAGGCGCAGTGTCACACGCCTGCAATCCCAGTACTTGAGAGGCTGAAACAGGAGGATCATAGGTTTGAGGCCAGCCTTAGCAACCTAGCAATACCGTTTCAAAATAAAAAATTTGAAAAAAGGGCTGGGGGTATAGCTCAGCTGTTGAATGCCCCTGGGTTCAATCCCCAGTACCAAAATGTATACATGTGTGTATAGAGAATAGACTTAGATTTATATATCATTTTGGACCTAAATATAGTATTTTATATTGTTTTTGTTTTCAGTGCTGACAAATCCAAGTAGCAAAATCTTACTTCTTAGTCTGTAACTTTTAGTTAGAAGAAAAAATTAAGTTGGAATTTTCTGATCATGATACCTATCTGATGGTAGGCTGCCAGTCTTATCTTAATTTGCCTTGCATTGGAAATGTTTTAGTGTCAGCAGAACTGGGTATTGTTACAACTCCCAAGACTTTTCATCTCAGTGGCTGAGGTAGTATCTACATGACACTTGGTTGATTTTAGTTAAATAGCTGGTCTTTAATTTCAATCAATAAGTCAGATCTTTGGTGTTTAGTTTTGCAGCTTAGTTAAAATATCAAGACAAAGTATAATTTATTATAAAATAAGGGTGATAATATTATGAACCAAATCCTTCCAACTACTACATATCCTGTAGATTCCACCCTGAGAGCTGACCCTGGCGTGGCTCCTCGGTAACTGCCCGTGGGCCTGGGTGCGGATGGGGACCCCAGCCAGGCCCATGTCTGCCCCAAGCTGTATGCTCAGCGCTGGGCTCCTGAGCCCTCTGCCTTAGGCTCCTGCCGCTGCTCCTGCTGTGTAGACGGCAGTCTGTTTTGTAGGGTAGGGTTGCTTTTCTAAGCTGGAGGCAGGGCCATTGCTCAGTCCCGGTGAATCCAGGTGGATTTAAAATGGCACAGCTGTCGGGGCCGGGGTGTGGCTCAGTGGTGGAGCGCTTGCCAAGCGAGTGCCAGGCCCTGGGCTCCAACCCCAGCATGCAAAAATAGAAACAGAAACAAGTGCGAATAAAAACAGCTGTGAGTAAAATGGATGGTGTTCTCTTACTATCAATCACTGATGTGTTAAAAAAACAACTAAATTTTAACTTTACTTTATTGTAAAGTACTAATGATATTGTCATAATTTTTCTTTAACTGTCTTTTCAGATAGAATAACCCATTACAGACATAATGTCTACATGGGCTGGGTGTGGTGGTGCACACCTGTAATCCCAGTACTTGGGAGGCTGAGACAGGAGGATCATAGGTTCAAGACCAGCCTCAGCAACTTAGTGAGACCGTGTTTCAAAATAAAATAGGGCTGGGGGTGTAGCTCAGAGGTAGAATGCCCCTGGGTTTAATCCCCAGTACCGCAAATAATAATAATAATAATAATAATAATAATAACGTCTACCCGACTTATTTCTCGGGCCTGCCACAACCTAATTGATCATTTTTAAATAACTACTGCCAGCTCAAAGTGAGCTGTCACATTGTCAACGTTTCTCACTGTGGGAGGTTGCTGCAACTGGAATGTATTTTCTCTCATACAGACAGGGCAATAAGATCAGCAAGTCCTTTTCTGGCTGCTGTCCTGACTTTCTACTTACTTGTACGATTGGAGCCCCTTCCTCAATACGTCCTAACGGTGGTGCCTTTGCATCTCCAAAGGCCAGTTATCCAGAGCAACAATCTTTAGCTTCACAAAATCAGTATGTCACTTCTCAAAAAGCACACTGGTTTTGCCAAGGTAGTACTTAGCGCCTTTTAATCAACGCTGATTAAAGTGTAAGACTTTTGCCTGTGTTTTACCTATTGTCATTTGTTTTATATCACATCAGGTCCTCTGTCGTAATGGAATGAAGAAGTATTCATGCAATATACTTGTGCCTGCAACTAAAATGAACTGTAATGGTTTAGGCTTTGTTAAATTAACAAGACTAAAGCTTGAAAGTACTTTTATTCTTTAAACTTTGGGTAAGATCCCCTCAGGGCCCAGCTAAGTGTCTGAATGCATCTTTGGATCCGCCCACCTTTGGGGGTTCCGGGGAGGTCCTTGAGACCTTCCGTGTGGAGGCCCTCTGTATGAGAAAGATGTGTTTCTTTCTAGAAATTAGCTCCCTAAGTATTTTAAGGGGAGAGATATTATGGCTTTTTTTTAAACAGTTTTATTTAACGTTCTGAATTCAGGCCAGCAGAGTTGAGGTCATATTTTAGTTTGAAATGTGTGATTCTTGCCTGTCCTTTTCCCCCATGATAAACTTCAGAGCAAACCAATGAAAATAGTGTCCTAACCCTGTTCTTAAAGGAGGAGAAGGATACTCAAAGTGTCCTGTCAGGTAAAGGCTAACATGCTGGCGTGGGGACAGTTTTCACCCACTGTGCAATGAGCTGTAACCACCCAGGTAAAACCCTGGGGTGTCTGCACTTGACAGCTGAGAGGTGCGGGCAGGGGTGGGGGGACAGGCAGCCCGCCCTGCCCAGGAGTGAGGAGCTGAGCCAGAGCCTGCACAGCCAGGTGGTGCCGCTGACCCTGCGGCTCAGTCACCTGTTGCTGAATGACCTGTGAGCAGCAGGATGAATGGAAGAAGCGGGTCAGACAGAGGGCCGGATGTCTGTGAAAAGAAGCTATTTACAAACATGGTCACTGTCAGTCATAAAATTGCTGGAATTTTATCATTGGAAAAAGTCTCCTTATGCCTTTGAGAGCAAACCATTACGATTATACAGGAAGAAATAACTGAGTTGCGTTATGCTTGAAACTTTAATTGAGAGGATGTTGTCTTCTTTAAGAAGGCTTCTGGGAGCCGGGCGTAGTGATGCATGCCTGTAATCCCAGTTCTTGGGAGACTGAGACAGGAGGATCACAGGTTCGAGGCCAGTCTCTGAAACTTAGCGAAGCCCTCTGCAGCTTAATGAGACCCTGTTTCTGAATAAGAAATAAAATATGGCTGGGTTGTAGCTTGAAGGTAGAATGCCCTTGGGTTCAATCCCCAGCACCACAAAAAAACAAAGAAGGCTTCTGGGAACATGACACAGATGATGATGTGTATGGCAGGATTCCTGTCCCGGGCACTGGTCGTGGTATCACTATTAAGAGCCTGATGAACAGAATAAAAAGCACGAAGGTGTCTTTAATTAGAGTGAGTCCTAAACAGTCACCTGCTATTCTTGACCGTGCGCTCTGACGCCGTGGAGGCTGCTGGGAACAGCGCTTCGCTTTAAAGAAGTCTGATACTCATGGCCACTGCAGAGCGCGGTTGTACTTCAGGTGGTGAACTTGCAGGCACTAAGAACTAATTTATTTTTCCCGATTATTGAGTTTATTGTAGAGTTCTATTAAGCATTCCGAAAGCGCTATAGCTTTGATTAAGTGGAGCTCTTCTCACAGTTCTGGTAGCGCCCAGCCTGGCACATTGCATTCTGAGTGTGGAGCGTGTGCCTCCGACCGCAGGCCCACAGACTCCCCAGGGACCCTGAGCACAGCGTCCGGTCAGAGCAGCTCGGCAGTGGCAGCAGCAGCAGCCCAGCAGCAGAGCTTCCAGGCCGCCTCGGCCCCAAGCAGACTTGACGCCTGGAGCTCTGGCAAGGGGAAGCCTGGGAAACCGCCAAGGTGTCTGCCTGCCCCGCCTCCCTGTCCCTGGTAGATACAAGCTCAGGGAGTCTGGGGAGCACACCCTACCATGTGATGAGTCCTGCAGCAGCGCAGAGAGGACCCTGGGCGGGCCCCTTACCCCAGAGAGGGCGTGGCAGGGCAGGGTGCTCAGGAGGGACGTGGGTTTCCCCAGGACATGAGAGGGCAGGACACAGTTGCAAGCTCATCTTTGGAACAACAGTGTATTACTTTTAGGTTTTCTTATAATTAAAATAATTCAATGAGCCAGGCGTGGTGGCGCACGCTTGTAATCCCAGTCCTTGGGAAGCTGAGACAGGATCACAGGTTCGCGGCCAGCCTCAGCAACTTAGTGAGGTCCTCCGAAACTTAGTGAGACCCTGTTTCAAAATAAAAATAAAATAGGGCTGGGGTTGTAGCTCAGAGGTAGAATGCTCTTGGGTTCAATCCCTAGTACCACCCAAAAAAAAAAAAATGATTCAATGGAAAACTTTTTTAAAATGGTAAAATCAAACTGTTCTTTATTGTTTTTGAGCGAGTTGTTGTAGAAATAGAATGGAGAGAAATGGTGTTTTTCCCCCAGATTTCTGCAGGTTTCCCCCAAACAGTAATTTCACTGAATGGACAAGGAACTAAAGCATTCCAAAGCCATCATTAAGAGACCCTCCCTTTAAAGACTTTGACTGCCCTAAATGGGTACGGGGCTCAAGGGTCTTTCTTGCCCTCTATGGACTATGTCAGGGCGTGAATAGAATGAGTCTTGTTTAGACACAGGAAAGGGCGGATAAATATTAGTGGATGACTTCACATCCGTGAAATCTTAGAAACTGTCCCAGTCTGGCGTGAGGGTGGCAGGTCTGGACAGGCGAAGGTGGGGCTTCGTGCCAGCGTCCCCGCAGCCCGTCCGCACCTGCTCCTGCACCGGGCGTGAGGTCAGTCCCAGGGAGGTTTGCAGGCGAGGCCTCCAGCTTCACGGCCTCCTGGTTTCCTCCTGCTGCCAGTGTCAGACAGGCAGAAGGCTTGTGGGATCTCAGGCCTCTCCTCAGAGCAGTCTCTGGGCTGGCAGTAAAGGCAGATGAGCGGGAAAGGCGAGAGGAAGGGGGACGCAGCCTGGTGTGCAGAGCGAGGCGAGGCTCCGCGGGGCTGGGTGGGCTCCGTAGAGTAGGGCCTCAGAAGGCGGGCGCGGGGCCTGGGTGAGCGCCGCGCTGTCAGCACCTGCACCTCCAGCCCACGGCAGAGGGGGTGCACACCGCACAACCAGACCGCAGCGCTGAACACCACATTGTCTTCTGTCCAGGTCCCGCTCACGGTCCCCTCGGAGGAGAGCTCACTCCCCGGATAGACGGCGGGAAGAAAGGAGCGTCCCCACCGCCTACCGGATGAGCAGCAGCCCTGGGGCCAGCAGGAAGCGGACCCGCTCCAGGTAGGCCGCGCCTTCACAGGCTCGTGCTGCTGGGGCCACCTGGGTGGGGGTATGGAGGTCGGGTTCCACTGCGTGGTGGCTGGCCACCTCACCAGTGAGAATGAGTCTTCAGGGGCTCGGGCCAGCCCAGCTGAGCTCTGTGGCGCGGGGTGCAGCCTCAGGGCCCCTGACCCTCCCCGTCCACAGGGACAGGGGACTTCTTACCTAACGTCCTCCCAGGCCTCACGTGGAGTCACGGGAGGGGCCCGGGCTCTGACTCTCGCACTCGCTGGTGCCAGCCCTGGCTGCAAGTGTTCAGAGAGCAGAAGCCTGGCCACCGTAGCCAAGGCCACCCTCAACCCAGCAAGCTGCAATTTCCCGTCACCTCCCTGCCCATGAGGACCCCAGGTGCCCGGGCTCACCTCTCACGTCAGTAACTGAGCTGGACATGGTGGCACATGCCCGTAAGCCCAGTACTTAGGAGCCAAGACAGGAAGGTCACATCTCAAGCCAGCCTTGGCAACTTGGTGACACCCTATCTCAGAATAAAAATAAAACAGCTGGGGTATAAGCCAGTGGTGGAGCACTTGCCTGGCGTGCACAAGGCCCGGGGTTCATTCCCCAGCACTGCACAAAGCAGCTAGACACATGTCTGGCCGTCTGCCCTCTCCGGGGCCCCTTGGACCCTGTTTCAGTCAGTTCTTGTCACTCTAACCAAATACCTGAGCAAATCAACTTACAAAGAGAAGGTCTGGCTGGGTGTGGTGGTGCACACCAGTAATCCCAGTGCTTGGGAGACTGAGACAGGAGGATCGCAGGTTCGAGATCAGCACACGATAGCTGAGTGGATCGTCTCTTTTTGAAAAGCTGCTCAGTGTTGGTGAAGGCTTCTTATACAAACTTAACCCTGTTTATAAGTTATATTCTGAGCCTTATACAGCCTTACTAGGTATCTGTGGCTGCCACGGTACATGGAATTCGCTCCTTAAGCAGGTGATTAACATTTGAAATTCATCACCACCTTTGGTATATATAAAGGGCATGGTCTAAAATTAATTCCTTGTAGCACAAGATCTCTCTTAACAGAAGAGTTCTTGCTTTGCCCTCAAATTAACCTTTGCATAAAAAGAGAGATCTGGGGAGAAGACGGTGTGATGATTAGGGATCAGCAGAGCCAGCGCCAGGATCAGACACGGGCTCTGAGGCTCTGACACTCCCTGGACTCTACGTCAGAGAAGAAGGTAAAGCCGGGCGCGGTGGCGCACGCCTGTAATCCCTGCACTTGGGAGGCTGAGACAGGAGAGCGCAGGTTCAAGGCCAGCACACGGTAACTTTGGGAGACCCTGTTTCAAAATAAAAAGGGCTGGAGGCATAGCTCAGAGGTAGAACGCCCTTGGGCTCAGTCCCATACCACAAAAGAAGAAGGTAAGATTCTGACGAGCTGCCCCACTGAGCAGATGGGCAAGCCCTCTGCAGAGCTGGCGCGTTCAACAGGCGCTCGGCGGTGGTGGATGTGCGCAGCCGCCGGCCAGTTCTGCTTTCTGAACAAGCCCAGAAGAGTAGCACGGTTTATTAGCGGTCCGCTTGGTTTAGCCCGGAGCCATACTGAACCTCTCCTGGGTCTCTGCTTCAGCGCAGCAGCAGGCAGCCAGCTCACCTGCCAAGGCTATCACTGTAGTCCTCGAGCCACCCAGACCCCGACCCCAAGGATCGTCTACAACTGCCCGTGCGGCCTCCTCCACTGACCTCTTGTTTTGGAATTATTGGGCCTGCAGGAGGGATTTAGGACAGCCAGTGGTCCCCCGTGTGCGTGCGCTCACGCTCAGCTCAGCCGGAGTTCACGTGCTGCTGAAGGTCTAGACTGTCGTCCTGTGGTTGCGGCCAGGTGCCGCTTCCCTCTGCGTCACAGGAGGTGGAGTCTGACCACTCGGCTGCGGTCGCCCTGCCTCTTCCTCCTTGAGTGTGGTGGCAGTGTTCCCAGCAGCCCTCTGCTTCTAGTCAAGGCGCCCATCGATACCCCGTAGCTGCCCCTCTCCCCGGCTCAGCGTCACCGGCTCTTCTGGGTCTTGGCTTTGTCTCTGCGTGTCGTGCAGGCACCGCGCCTTGTTATCTAGTTAGGCGCTGGGGCGGATCTCCGGCGGGGTCCGTTCAGGCCAGCTGCCGTGCTCTCTCCACCACCCCTTGCTCTAGAGCGCCTCCTTGCTCCTCAGCACAGGACGTGCCGGGCTCCCCTGGCACCGCCCCTCCCCTGCCCTGGGATCAGCCATTTCTCTGAGGACCCCGGTCCGCGTAGGGAGTGTTTGGAAATCAGCATCTTCTGAACACTTGCCGCGTCGAGCAGCATTCGCGAAACTCCTTTTGAGTGCATTAGAAAGGTGTTTTCACAGCCGGGAGTGGTGGCGCACGCTTGTCATCCCAGTACTTGGCAGGCTGAGACCAGAGGATCCGGGTTCGCAGCGAGCCTTACCGAGTAGTGAGGCCCTCATCAACCTAGTGAGACCCTGTTTCAAAAAAAAATAAAATAGGGCTGGGGTGTAGCTTGGAGGTAAAATGCCCCTGAGTTCAATCCCCAGTACCAAAAATAAATAATAAATAAATAAAGTAAAGGTGTCTTCACCAGAGCCCGATCGAGCCCTGCAGCCACCACCCAGCTGCATGGGGACAGCAGCAGTCACTAGGAACGGCTTGCTGCAGCCACCACCCAGCTGCATGGGGACAGCAGCGGTCACTAGGAACGGCTTGCTGCAGCCACCACCCAGCTGCATGGGGACAGCAGCGGTCACTAGGAACGGCTTGCTGCAGCCACCACCCAGCTGCATGATGGCAGCAGCAGTCACTAGGAACGGCTTGCTGCTGCTGTGGGGTTCACGGCGCGTGACTGCGCGTGGCATGTGGAGAACGGCTCTCGTGTCACACTCCTTGATGGTGAGGGCTGGGTATCCTGATCCCCAGAGCAACAGCTGAGAAAAGTCGTTTAAAAGCCGGTGGAGGGGCCAGGCGCGGGGGCACACACCTGTCATCCCAGCACTTGGGAGGCTGGGATAGAAGGATCACAGGTTCGAGGCCAGCCTCAGCAACTTAGGGAGATCCTGGTTCAAATAATACAGGGCCGGGAGCCCTAGCAGGGGCTCGCTTCCAGATGCTTCTGTAAGCCCTCCTGTCCTGCTGGGTCCATCACTTCTTTTTTTTTTTTTTTTTTTTTTTGCGGTACCGGGGATTGAACGCAGGGGCGTTCTACCTCCGCGCTACGCCCCCGGCCCTATTTTTTATACTTTATTTTGAAACCAGTTCTCACGAAGTTTCGGAGGGCCTCACTAAGGAGAGAGAGAGAGAGGGAGAGACAGGGAGAGAGAGAGTGAAAGAGCTGAGGCTGGCCGCGAACCCGGTTCCCCCGGTCTCCGCCTCCCAAAGTACTGGGATTACAAGCGTACGCCACCACGCCCGGCTGGGTCCATCACTTCTGAGGCGACTGAAGGACCGCCACTTTCAGAGCCATGTGTAGAGGTCTGGCCACCGCAGCGCCATCTTGGAAACACGTGTGTGCAGCGCGCTCAGACCCATGCTCCGGGTGTGCTCTGCACCTCTGGACCTGGCGTGCGCCACTCACAGACATTTTCCTTGCAGAAGTCCCCATGAGAAGAAGAAGAAGAGACGGTCACAGTCGCGAACCAAGGCCAAGGCCCGGTCGCAGTCGGCGTCCCCCAGTAAGCAGGCGGCACTCCGGCCCTCGACCCACTCGGCCAGCATCTCTCCTGTGGAGAGTCGAGGCTCCAGCCAGGAGCGCTCCAGGTGACCCTGACCTCCGGGGGCTGTCAGCGGGAGAGGGCGAGGGGACGCGGAGTGCCTCAGTCCACGCGTCACCGGGGACTCGGCGCCCTGCTGTGGGCGGAGGAGGCCTACAGTGCCGGGGGCCAGAGGGCCGCGTTGCAGTGTGACCGCAGCTGCCTCGCAGCCTCAGCCCGCCTGACTCCCACCCCTGCCGTGGGCAGCAGCTCGCACTGGCCGGGGACCTGGTGCACCCAGACTCCTCTGTCACATGTCACCCGCCAGAGGCCAGGGACAGCGAGCTCCCAGTCACTGGCCGGGGACCTGGTGCACCCAGAACTCCTCTGTCACATGTCACCCGCCAGAGGCCAGGGACAGCTAGCTCCCAGTCACTGGAGTCCAGGCTGATTGTCAGGCGGCGTGAAATCCAGGCAGCATCAAGGCCCGGGCGTTGCGGTCCTGGGCTCCATGGCCGTTGGGCACGGCACCCACAATCGTCACGCCGCTCCTGTCTGGGAGGGATCGTGTTGTTGGTTCTGAACCACGGTCCTGCGTGGGTGCAGAGGCCATGCCTCCCCGGGCAGCAGGCGTGACGACGGAGTTGCTGGAGGAGCCACGGCTGCGGCGTGGCAGCGTCCGCGCTGTCTTCACTGTGAGCCAGGACGAGCGCTCGGGCGGCGAGGCCGGCCCTGGAGGAGCCGAGCGACCTCCTGGTCCCTCCTCCCCTGGGTTTTATGTCATTTTACATGGGAAGTACTTTGAGTTCAGCTCGTTTTATAAAGTGCGTCCGACGTGCACATCAAGCACACCCTGTGTCGGTGTGAAAGTGTCATTTCCACTTTCAAGTCCTGAGAGCAAGCATGTGACGTAGTTCTGAGGCGGGCGCGGGGGCTGTGGCTCTGCTGCTGTCCTCGTCTGGGCTCTGGGCCGCGTGTCAGCTTCTCGTCCTTTTCTTTGGTCAGGGGCGTTTCTCAGGAAAAGGACGGCCAGATCTCTTCGGCGATCGTCTCCTCCGTGCAGAGCAAGATAACTCAGGTAGCGCAGGCCTCCTCATCTTCACAGGGGCCTCACCCTTCCTCCGCTGATCTCTGTCTCTGTCGCTCATTTCACCTCCGCTGGCAGGATGGAGTCCGGGCTTGTGGCCTGTGGGGCCGTTGGTGCCAGCCCTGCCCCGACCCCCGGGCAGCGTCCAGCCCCGGGACTGGGGGTGGGTCCCTGGTCCTCTGCGTAGGAGATGTGTCGGGAAGCACGTGCCCTCCTGCGGTGACACATGCCGGGCCCTGCACCCCCAGGCCCACCTGAGGTCATGGCAGAGGGAGGTTGGACAGGAGGCCTCTGTGCTGCCCTGACCATGGTCACGGCCACAGGCCCGGCCTGGGCAGGAGGCCGACAGGTTCCCCCATGTCTCGCCCTGCACAGGATCTTATGGCCAAAGTCAGAGCGATGCTCGCGGCTTCCAAAAACCTACAGACCAGCGCCTCCTGAGACGGCCGCCCCACAAGCACCACAGGGGGGCCAGGGGGTGGCTCCCCGCGAGCGAGCAGCTTCCAGACACCTGCAGACCAGGCCTCCAGAGACGGCCGCACGAGCACCACAGAGGGCCTGGGGGTGGCTCCCCGCGAGCGAGCAGCTTCCAGACACCGGCAGACCAGGCCTCCAGAGACGGCCGCCCCACAAGCACCACAGAGGCCTGGGCGGCTCCCCACGAGCGAGCGGCTTCCAGACACCGGCAGACCAGGCCTCCAGAGACGGCCGCCGCACGAGCACCACAGAGGCCTGGGCGGCTCCCCACGAGCGAGCAGCTTCCAGACACCGGCAGACCAGCGCCTCCACAGACGGCCGCCGCACGAGCACCACAGAGGGCCTGGGGGTGGCTCCCCGCGAGCGAGCGGCTGCGGCGCAGACCCAGGTCGGCCTGGAAGCTTGCTTCAGCGCAGACCCACAGCAGCCCCTCCAAACTCACCTCCCGGGGCTCCCTGGGACGGTTGGTGACTTTTGTAAATTAATTTTTGATGACATTTTCAGTTTAAGATTTTTGACCAGCAGTCTCTTACCTGTATATTTGTAAATAGTATCATGTTTCTGTGAAAATGTATTATCAAATAAAATGGGAGGAAACACCTTTTTTAGCTAGCAGCCTGGGGGCGGTGTCCTTCTTTGGAGTGTGGGTTCATTCTTAGACTTCCCGCCTGCGACGGCCGGGCTTGCCTGTCCAGCCCTCCGTGGGAGAGCGCCCGTCCCACCCACGGTGTCCCCGCAGGACAGGGCTCTCCTGCCGGTGCTGTGGGGACGCCCGCGGGGTGGCGCGGAGGGGGGTGGCGCCTGCAGGCACCGCACCCCACCTCCCGGGAGCATGCTGAGACCCAGGTGCGTCGGGCGCCCCGAGTCTGCCCTGTCCGTGGACATGCCAGTGCGTGTCCCTCGGGCCTGCAGCCATCGAGAGCTCCATCTCATGGTGCCTGACCAGGGTCCCCGCGTCGACGCAGAGCCCTGTGCTTCCTGGTCACCTCTGCCTCGGCACCACCTCAGCACCCGGGCACCTGCCTCCTCCCTCAGTGGCCGGGTCTGTCCCTGCAGCTAACGCAACCCGCAGACCTGCTCTCAGGCCTTCCCGCCACAGCACACCCCATCTGGTCCCCCAGACCCACGGTGCCGCCCCAGGTTGTCCACGGGGAGCACCCTCAACAGACCCCTGAGCACAGGGCACCTCCGGGCTCAAGGGCTCCTGCTCTTTCGTTGTGATGCCGGGCACCTCCAGAAAGGGCGCCCGGCCAGCACGCGCACCTGCTCGTTGTCTGCACCCCACCTTCCACGTGAGCCAAGCCAGCTTTGTTTTTTGGGTCGGAACATGGAAATATCTCCTTTTTTTTTTTTTTTGCTTTTTCCTTTTTGTGGTACTGGGTATCAAACCCAGGGGCATTTTACCTCAGAACTATACCCCCAGCCCTATTTTTTTTTTTTTTGAAACAGGGTCTGGCTAAATTACCATGTACTGGCCTCAAACCTGCAGTCTTCCGGTCTCAGCCTCCCAAGTACTGGGATGACAAGCGTGCGCCGCCACGCCTGCTTGTACACCATTTTCCACTGTAAAGGGCGTGGGGCTGGGAGCCGGAACGGCAGTCTCGCCAGGGCGAGGGCCGCGACGTACTGGCAGGAGCGTCTGGCACATCCTGCATGGGGCCCTTTGGGGCTCCATCAAGTCCTATCTGATGTATCGGCCTTTGCACCGGAGCCCAGCCCAGCCTGCCAGGACGACCCTGCGTGCGCTGTGGTGTCAGTGGCCAGGTGTCCTGGGACACAAGGGCCACACCGCAGGGCAGGCTGGAGACCTCAGATGAACAGCAGCGTTGAGACCGCGTTCGTGGCGTGGCCGCAACCGGCTGGTGACACCCGGAGGGAGACCCGGCCCAGGTTCTGTTTGGGGCCCACACAGCCACCATCGCAGCAGGAGATGGAGCAGAGACCTGTGTCCGGGCTCTTCCCTTGCTTGTCCAGTGCCAGCTTCTAGTGACCGAATGTGCAGCCCCCCCATCGCCTTCCATTCAGTCCCTTAACACCTGCCCTGCGTGGCTGCTGGAGGCCCAACAGAGCCCGCTGCCCTGGCCGGCATGGTGGCGCACGCCTGTGATCCCAGTACTTGGGAGGCTGAAACGAGGATCGCTGGTTCCAGGACAGCCTCAACAAGTACTGAGACTCTCATCAACCTAACGACCCTGTTTCAAAATAAAAATAAAATAGGGCTGAGGGTGTAGCTCAGAGGTAGAATGCCCCTGGGTTCAATCCCCAGTGCCACACACACACAAAAAAAGAACCTGCCGCCCAGCCCCCCACCCCAGTTTCTTTAATGGTGCAGGGTGGGAGGTAGCCCTCTGGCTGGAGCATCCCAGCCCTGTGTCCTCCGTCCTTGGCTTGTCCTTCAGGACCACAGGAAGTCCTCAGCACCGTGCAGCAGATGGGGCCCAACCCTGCCCCATTGTCAGCTCCTTCCAGATTCAGGTTCCAGGAGATGGCTTTCCGGCTGGCACAGCACAGGAGCGGCCCACGCCCAGTCATATCCACAGGGCCAGGGCAGCCCAGGAGAAGTGGGTGCCGTTACCATCCGCAGGTGAACGGGAGCCTGCAGCCCCACCCACCCCAGTGTTCCTTCTCAGCATCAGGGTAACAGAGCCCTGTGTCCAGCAAGCACACCCCGGCCCGGATCGTGCACAGAGGTCCTCCGAAGGGCAGCCCGGCCATCTTTATTACAAGCAGCTCAGAGCCTGCTCCCACGACATGAAAAGTTGCTTTAATTACAAGTTCATTAACTATTCAGCAGGGCGGCTTAGGGAGGCATGAACACCGAACGTGGATGGAGCATTGGAGAAAGCGCTTCAGAGGGCTCCTCGCGCACCCTGCACACCCTGTGGGCAGAGGCACCTCTGTCCTCCCTCTGACCCATCACGAGGCGGGCTGTGAGGCCGAGATGGAAGGGAGACCAGGGACACCCTGGTCAAGGCAGGATGACCCAGGTCCCCTGTGAGCACAGCAGGCCCTCCCAGCAAAGACAAGTCAGCTGGACTTCAGACATCGGGACGGGAGCCGGTCGGCTGCCTGAGGAACACTCTGCCCAGGAGAGCAGAGAGCCGCTCCACAACTTAGTGAGAACCTGTTTCAAAATAAAGAATAAGAGCTGGGCGTGGTAGTGCAGGCTTGTCATCCCAGTACTTGGGGGGCTGAGACTGGAGGATCCGGGTTCGCGGCCAGCCTCAGCTACTTAGTGAGGCCCTCTGCAACCTTAGTGATACCCTGTTTAAAAAATAAAGAATAAAAAATAAGGCTGGGGGTGAAGTCCGGTAGAATGCTCCTGGATTCAATCCCCGTACCGCCAAAAAAAAAAAAAAGGGTTGGAGGTATAGCCCGGAGGTAGAATGCCCCTGGGTTCAATCCCCAGTACCACCAAAAAAAAAACCAACAAAGAAACAAACTGCCCTCCAGCCGCGCAGACGGGACACCCGCCAGCCCTGCCGATTGTAGACTGAGCGCCCCTGAGCCATCTAACTCCTCGCCTGCCTGGTGGGGAAGCACGGGAGGGTGGCTGTGGCGACACAGGTGGGATGTCTGTGTGTGACCCGCAGAGCTCATGGCGGCACTGTCCCCAGCACGGGCCCGAGGCTCCCGAGATCGGACTTCAAAGCTCATTTTTCACAATGATGCATGAATTGATACTCAATTATTTCCTCTGAAACAAATAACTGGAACGGGGGAATTGAAAATTTACAAAGGCAATATGTGTTTATTTTAACCAAGTTGAGATGTAGAGATTTATTTTCTCTTCTCATTATTGTTCAGAGTAAGCACTTCTGGGATAAAGACACATTACGCTGTGCTAAAAGACATAAATAATGATGCCCACGTTTCTGACTAGGGCTTCCGGGTAGGGAGGGACACGGCGGGGAGGGAGGAGGGGGACACCGGGCTCGGCCTCGGGGGTCCAAGGGCCCATGGCTGCAAAGTGCAGCAGACTGGCCCGAGCATCAGCAAGCCAGTCTCAGGCCAGCGGGGAGGGACTGGGTGAGGGACCAGATCCGGAAGACTAAAACCCAGGGAAGGCTGTGGGGCCAGGGAAGGAGTGGGAAGAGCTGCCAAGGAAGCAAGCATGAGTGATAAGGGATCCCACGGCACGTTCCCAAGAGCCACCACCCACATGCACATCACAGGTGTATGGATGAAGAAAACGTAGTCCATCCACACAGTGGAATATTATACAGCCATAGAAAGGGGAGGCATGTGTGTGTGTACGTGTGTGTGTGTGTGGTACTGGGGATGGAACCTAGGGGCATCTACCTCTGAGGTATACCCCCCAGCCCTATCTTATTTTTTTTATATTGAAACAGGGTCTCACTAAGTTGCAGAGGGCCTCATTAAGTAGCTGAGGCTGGCCACGAACCCGGATCCTCCTGTCTCAGCCTCCCAAGTCCTGGGATTACAGGTATGTGCTGCCATGCCCAGCTACAATTTTTTTTCTGTTTATTTTCTAATTTTTCTTTTTTTCCAGTTTTACTTATTCATTATTTATTTTTATCTGTAAGTGAAGTATATATTTCCTTTATTTTTTATTGGTTTTTTTTTTTTTTTTTTTTT
>PVJS01030148.1:0-24282 GCA_004027185.1 Glis glis | reverse complement strand
GGGCTTTGGTCTGTCAAGCTGTCCCCCTCCTACACTCTTAATTTTTAATCGTGGTAAAATACGCAGCATATAAACTGACCATCTCCATCATTCTAAGTGCACGTTTTAGTGGCATTAAGTACATGTGCATTGTTG
Source organism: Glis glis (assembly GCA_004027185.1). NCBI lineage: Eukaryota > Metazoa > Chordata > Mammalia > Rodentia > Gliridae > Glis > Glis glis. Next base: position 24,147 of record PVJS01030148.1, on the reverse strand, counting down.
TGCAACCATTGGGGCCATCCATCTCCGGAACTCTTCATCTTGCAAAACTGAAACTCTATGCCCATGAAGCAACAGTCCCGTTCCCTTCTCCCCAGTCCCTAGCAACAACCATTCTACTTGGTTTCTGTGGATCTGAGTATTCTAGGAACTGCATATCAGTGGAATCGTGCAGTATTTGTCTTTTAGTGCTGGGCTCATTTCATTTAGCTTAACAGTCTCTCAGTCCATCCATGTGATAGCAGCTCTTCCTTCTCTTAGAGATCCCTTTAAAGTGGCCGTGTCCTACTCATCTTTCAGGTGTCAGTATGAATTCCCTCCCTCCAGGAGGTTTCCCTCCCCACCTGCTGGAGGGTGTTCCCACGAGTGGTGGAGCCTGGAGACCCCACAGTCCCTCAATGGAGTGGGAGCTCCTTCAGGATACAGATTCCTTCCCCTGCTCTCAGGACATCAGAGAGTCTGTACAAGGCCTCTGGGGGAAAGACAGGGAGGCCGACCTGCCTGAAGCGGTGCTGATGGCAGGAACATCAGCCACGGAGTTTGAGGCAAAGAACTGGGACTCTTATTTTTGGAAGGGGGTGACTGCAGTTTGAGCTCAGGGGCATTCTTCCTCCAAGTTATATCCCCCAGTCCTATTTTACTTTTTATTTTGAAGCAGTGTTTCACTAAATTGCTGCTAGCCTTGCTAAATTGCTGAGGCTGGCCTTGAATCTGTAATCCTCCTGTCTTGGCCTCCTAAATTCTGGGATTACAGGCATGAGCTACCAGGCCCAGTGAACTCTCTCTCTCTTCTTTGGTACTGGGGATTGAATCCAGGAATTCTACTTCCAAGTTACACCCTGGCCTTCTTTTTTTTGAATAGGATCTCTCTAAGTTGCTGAGGGTCTTGCTAAGTTGCTGAGGCTGTCCTTGAACCTGCGATCCTCCTGTCTCAGCCTCCCAAGTACTGGGATTACAGGCATGCCCTGCCATGCCTGGTGAACCATGTCTCTTGACCACATGTGATGACCAGACAAAACCAGGGTGCTGTAGAGGGTCCTGAATCATGCAGGCAGGACATTCGACTGGTGAGACCTGAGTTGTGACCTTAGGTACACTCGGGCTGGGGGACCTTAGGGACAAGTGGCACATGCAGCTGACAGCGTGGCATGTCTCAGCCAGGAAGGACTGCGCTATTTCAGGAGGGCCCTCTTTGACCTGGGCGCTTCTTTCAGACTGACCTGCCATGGCAAAATGCAGGCCTTCGCTTTATGCCTCCTTTCATCTCCACTTCAAGGATGGAACCTTCTGGAGAGGGGAGGTTAGAGGTCTTTTCAGGCTGGAAGAAGAAGGAGCAGACATGAGAAGGGGGGAACCCATGATCGCACTGGTAACGAGGAACAAGGACCACCCATCGGGTACATGGGTTTTCTATGTTAGAACAAAATTCAAGCTGACTGCATCAGTTAGATATCAAAGGCATTTTTCCCTGGGCTTTTACTTAATTTTCCAACCACCAGCTCAAGGTGTTATTTTTCAGGTGAATGCTTTTCTGTATCCAGTCAGCTTATTTTAGCTTTTAGCCATGGTTGTGTTTCATCTGCTGGGATCCTGGAAGACTCACTGCTGACATCCAGAGTCCAATCAATGCATTTGGTTTGTGAAACAGAGAAGCATACAATTAGGGGGGCTGGAGTGAAACTTAGAGATCATCTAACCCCACCCCTTGTTTTACAGCTCAGCAGAAGTGGTCACTGGGGGTGATCCCATGCCGAATCAAGGTGAACTTGAGGGGGGAACTCGGGGAACCCTAACTCACAAACGGTGGGGACACATTTTATTCTGTAACTTTACAGTTGGATTCTCATCGACTGGCCCAGATACACTACACAAGGGCTCAGGTTCTTGTTTTCTATGTATTTTTCTTGGAAAGAATTTAGGCTGTTTCCTGAGGCACCTGCTGTCAAATTGGGCAGAATTATAAGCAGAGAATCACCCTGTGGTTTCCTTATACAGGATCAAGGTCACTCGTGAAAACTTTGCCCAGCCTCTCCCACCCTTAGGGAGCAAGCATCCTGTATATTATAGGATTCTGATGTTGTTGAACCATCCTTCCTCCCCACCTCCCCTCCTCCTCCTTCTACCTTTCCCCTCTCCTTTCTCTCATCCCCCCCCCCCCCCCCCCCCCCCCCCCCCCCCCCCCCCCCCCCCCCCCCCCCCCCCCCCCCCCCCCCCCCCCCCCCCCGCCCTGCCCTCCTGAGCTCCCCCTGGCCACCTGCACTGGAAGCTACAATCTGCTATTCTCCAGGTCTGCCTTAGAGCACAAAATGCAACCACATCAGCTTCTACTCCATCAGCACATAGACTCCGCTCTTTTCCTTCCTCTCTCCCCACCTCCCCCTGAGCTTTTGTTTTCCAAATTGCAGGTCTATCAAAATTAATGAAGGCATTTGTTTTCTCCCTATCGAATGCACGCTGAAATTACTGTGCTTCTGAGTCAGGCAACAGTGTCACGTGACACATTCTGATCCTCCAGGGAGCTACCAGGGAGGCTTCAGACCAGACAGAGCTTTTCCTGATCTGTACTTGCCTGGTTCCTTGATTTTCTATTTTGAACATGTTTGGGGCCTAAAGCCAGAGTCAGCGACTAGGTTATACTATGTGATCAGTATTCTGCGCGGCTGCCAAGGAAAAGCCTAAGACACATGGTTTGGCTGGCGGAGCAGGTGTCCTGCTTTGAGTTGTAACATAGCTGGCGAGCAATAGCTCATGAAATGACCTTCTTTTCAATTTATTAAAGGGCAAGCATTTCTTGGGAATCCATATATTTCACGGAGCTCTAAATCAAGACCACATCGACCGGGGCCCTTTCCAAATCTCTTGCTCTGACTTTGACTTTCATAGACTTGGGCATTAAGCCATCCTGTCTTCCTTTCAGTCCATAGGAGGCCTTTTTTTTTTTTTTGTACTGGGATTGAATCCAAGGGCATTCTACCTCTGAGCCACACCCCCATCCCTTTTTATTTTTTATTTTGAAGCAGGGTCTCACTAAGTTGCTGAGGCTGGACTCTAACCTGTTCTCCTCCTGTCTCAGCCTACCAAATACTGGGATTACAGGCATGAGCCACCACACCTAGTGAGGAGGCCCCGCTTTGAAATGCATCTCAGAATGGTGAGTGTGTGCTATGGGCTGGGTGTGCAGGGTTTGTCCTTCTCAGATGTGACAGCTGAGTTGTGCATGGGACTAAATCTCTTTGTGGTCCAAGGCCAGGGACAGCTGCTTTTTGTTGGTCCCAAGGAGAAAAATGCTGGGAGATAGCTCCTGCCATCCCACATATGGGTGGAAATGCCCTCCTTTGTGGTCCTGGTCAGTACATGAGCTTGGGATGGAGGAAACACACCTCGATTGCTGCATTCCTGGGCCAGGCCCTGACTCTCTCAGGCTGCCATGCTGATCTGCCTGGAAGCTACACAGGAAACACAGGTGGCTTGGGTGTGCCAGCACCAACCTCAGCACGGGGCTTCTCCTCCATCACGTTGCCCTGCTCTTTTCTCCCCCCTGCGCTCCCGGCAGGAACATCTCCTCTCAGGACTGGGTGAGCAGGCATACTCTGGGGATCTGTCAAAATCTCATAGGGGACTCTTGGGTGGCTCCAGGAAGCAGGAGTAAAAATATCCCAGGGGCTACTCTGCCCAAAGGTCCCTGGAAGAAGAGAAATCAATTAAAAAAGAATATGTATATAAGGGAAGGTAACCAACCCAGCTTCTAATCAGAGCAAAGTTTACTGCTGACATGGGTAGTAGGTCCCTTAATCCTGGGGAAGCCACCTTAATCAAGCTATGTTATACTCCTATAGTTCCACAAGAAACAATGTCAGGGAAATTGGCCTTGGAGATCAAATCTAGGATGCTTCCTACAAGATGCATCACTGTGGGTGCATAGGTTGCTCAGTAACATTCTAAGAACTTGCAAGAAGGATTCAAAATAGTTCCAGAACTGCTTCAAGAAACATAAGCTACAGGACACAGTGGCCTACTGAAACTGGTCCACAAGCCCCCTGAGCGCAGGTCAGGCTCTTCTGCTCACTATGGTCCATGCATGCCGGGCCTCCGGCCTCCGCACAGATTCCCCCAGTTCTGAATTATCCCTGCCAAAACGTGATCCTCATGACAAGGCAGTTCCTCACCAAACGCACTGCCTTCAGTCCCACTGAGTTCTCTAGGTTCAAATGTCTTAGAGAACATTTTGATTTTGCTAATTTTGGGGAAAAATAAGCTGACTTTATGCTATGGACTGAATTATGTCTCCCCCAAATCCATACGTTGAAGCCCTAACCCGCAATGTGACTCTCTTTGGAGATAGGGCCATTAGGGGGGTAATTAAGGATAGATAAGGTCATAAGAGTGGGTCCCTGATCAAATAGGATTAGTGTCCTTATAATAAAAGAAATCAGAAAGCTATTTCTAGACAACATGTGGACACAGGAGGCGCTCTCTGAAGGCCAGGAAGAGGCCCTCACCAGAATCCGACCATGCTGAGAGCCTCGTCTTGGACTTCCAGCCTCCAGAACAAAGAGAAAAGAAATTTCTGTTCATTAAGCTGCCCGGACTATGACATTTTGTTATGGCAGCTTGAGCAGATCGATACACTTTACCTTATAGAATTCATGGCTCAATAGAGGGTACATTTTGGACCCTAAACTGGGCAGAAGTAGAGGCCAGGTGGAGGTTCCCTACCTATGTACGCCCCGTCCTTGCTCCACAGGCGCACGGTGCGGTCGAGGGAGGATGACAGCAGAATATTTTCTTCCTCTATCAGCTCCAAACTAATGAGGTAAAAGGGGAGAAGAGGTTCCTCAAGGTTGCTCCCGTGCAAAACGGACATTGGGTCAATATGTCAGTACTCCTTTAAACTAACTTTGGAATATGGAAGTCAGGTTCATCTCCTGAATTCCTCTGGGAGCCACTTTTCCCTGTATCCTCCCATTCCACACTCCCTCCTAATTCCCCAACTGCAGATATATCAAACAAGATATATTGGAATCCACCTTGTGGATGATCAGACCAAGAGGTTGAAAAGAACCATCCAGCAAGAGTCCGTGTCTCTCCATTGACACTGACTCCTTTCAACCCCAGTAAAATATCTTAAGCCTACTAAGCTTATGAATTTGCACTGAAATGCCAACTCAATTCAAAGAAAACAATCATCCATTTATAAGAAAAATGAAGATTTTCCATGTCTTCCTTTAGTTCTGCATGGTCAATGTATGTCTTGTTTTCATCAGTAGCACCATTGAAATACAGCTTTTCTCTTTTGAGCCACTCAGAGGGCTTTGGGGAAGATCGATTTGATCAAAACTGGAAAAATTATTTTCACTCTTTTACCAATTCTTGCACACTGAAAAGGATGATACTCACGATGTCACCACGCTGACATGGGCCCTCCAGAAGGTCACATCTAGATTAAAAGAAAGAGCAGATCTGAGCAGGGCAGGGGAGTGAGCACACCAAGGTGCTAGGTAACTGTCCCTGCAGGACGGGTCAGATCTGGACGTGTGTCTAGCAGGCAGAGAGGTACTGGTGTGGCAAGTCAATGGGTCTTGCTGCATTGAATTCCACAAGTGATCATCAAGCACCTACTGTTAGATCCCTGCCACTTCTGAAGGCATATGAAATGGGGTCTGTGCAAGATATATATGTTATGATTTTTTTCAGTGCTTAGGGCTTGGCAAGCAGGCAGGAATACACAAATAATATAAAATGATTTTAATTTATTACAATACTGAAGATCAGACCCTGGGACTCTCACGTGCTAGGCAAGTACTCTACCACCAAGCTACATCCCCAGCCTTAGAAATGATGTTTAAAAGCTACACTTGGATCTAGATTGTCTCCCAAAGGCCAATGTGTTACAGGCTTAGTCATCAACTTAGTGGTCTTGGGAGGTGGTGGAAATTTTAAGAAGTGGGGCTTAGTGGGAGGTTTTAGGTCACTGGGGGCATTCCGTCAAAAGAGATTTGGGGACACTGGTCTCTTCCTCTTTTTCCCCCCAAATTCCTGGCCATGAGGTGAATGGCTTTGCTCCACCATGTGTTGCTGCCACCACAGGCCCAAAGCAACAGGGCAAATGGATTGTGGACAGAGAGTTCCCAAACTGCAAGCAAGGAGCAAAGAGAAACCTTTCTTCTTTTTAAGTTGATTATCTTAGATATTTGTTACAGTAATGAAAAGCTAACACACTATTGTAATAAAACCAGTACTTGTAATAAAACCAGATACAAGGCAGATCATTCTCATTTATACGTTTGGATTTCTTTTACTTTGCTACTTAAACTTCTATGGCAGAACAGGAAATAGTGAATGAGAAGTATATGATTATTACCTCTAAACTGGCTTTCAAGAAATGTATTTGATGGAATGTTATATGACTATTTGAAAATGAGGAAGAGCTAGAAATACTTATTTGGAAAGTTGTCTAGAAGATACAAAGAAAAACTAAGTTCTGAAAATGATGCACATACAAACCTTCTGGAAGGAAATTAAAATTTATTAATTGTCTTATTAAGGAATAGAAATGGAGGTTAGCAAGGTAAGAGAGGTTATCAAAACAGCTTCATTTTCTATTACTTCCAACTAATCTTTTTTTTCTAAACATGAACAGTTTTATAGTTGTATGAAGGGGTTTTAAAATTTTAAACATATTTTTGTTACTACTAAAGCAACATGTATACAGAAAAATTTAAAAAGCTTTTCAAAAAATAAAAATATTCATAACTTCTATAAAGAAGTAATATTTGTTAAAACCTTGGTGTATATCTTTCCAGACTTTTAATCTTGCATATACTTCTTTGTTTTGGCAAAGATAGAATTGCAATGTAATATAATTTGTGATCTAATTTTTTCATTTAGAAATTTATTATGAGCTGGGCATGGTGGTGCATGTTTGTAATCCCAGTACTTGGGAGGCTAAGACAGGAGGATCGCAGGTTCAAAGCCAGCTTCGGCAACTTAGCGAGGCTCTCAGCAACCTAGTGAGACCCTGTTTCCAAATAAGAAATAAAATCAGGCTGGGGTATAGCTTGGAAGTAGAATGCCTCTGGGTTCAACCCCTAGTACCAGAAAAAAAAAGAAATTTATTATGAATATTTTACCTCTGAATACATTTTCATATTTAGCATCATTACTTAATGACTAAATAATACTCCAATGTACCATACCATCACATGTTCAATCAACTCCCCTTATGCTGAACATATAGGTTGTCTCTATGCTTCTTTGTTTTTCTTACACTGTACTGATACACAATATTTTTATTAAATCCCTGTGCACATTTATTATTTCTTTCAGCCAAATCCCTAGAAGTAGAATTGCCACTTAAAGCTATATATATGTATATATATACATATATTTATATTATATATTTATATATTATTTATATTATATTATATATATATTTAACTTGTTCTTCAGTGAGCATATAGCAATTTACCCTCTATTCAAGACTGTACATTTGCCCATTTTCCTGCATCCTTATCAACATTGAATATTTTTATTAAAACTTTTTTCTGTACATCTACTTTCAAAGGCTTTTAAGAGAATCCTCCCTGATTGGTACAATTTAATTTTACGACCCAGAATATTGCACTAAAACCACATCTGTGCTCATCATAGTGTTTAACGTGAAGAACTCCATGGCCTACTCTTGGGGGGCTTCAGCTCTGGCCCCTGCAGGCCATACTCCTTGATGTCACAGGCATGCACGAAGCCTTGCTGGTCAGCCAGGTAGGCGAGGGCATCTCCTGCTGTCACGGCGATGCTGCTGACCTGGGCTCTTCCCCTGGACTGAGAAACACACACACACACACACACACAAACACACACACACTGCCATTAGAGAGGCCTGCACACAGTGGCAAGTGAAATGTTATGTTCAGCTGATGCTAAGAACTAGTCATTCCGCCTGTATCAACCCCCCAGCCAAGCCATGAAGATAAAGCTAATAGCGTGGGGAATGGCAGGGCTACTCCATTAAATAGTCAGTCTAGAGTTATAACAACAAAACAAAACAAAACAAAAAGCCAAGCCCACAGCCGGGAAGTTATCCAACTGACTTGCTCAACTTACAGGAGTGAAGTGTGCAACGAGGCCGGCCTCGCCAAACAGCCTCCAGAAGGTGACGGAACCTGGCAGGGAGGGCGGCAGTCAGAAGGGATCCTTTGGTCTTTGCCCAGGGCACCTGAGCCCACCCAGGGCTGAGTCTCTGAGCCTGTGCTGAGAGGCCCCTGCAGCCTCACAACTGGGGAGGGTGGCGCCTTTCTCATTTGATTTGCATGTGTGTGTGTGGCAATGGGGATTGAACCCAGGGGCATTCTACCTCCAAGCTACACCCCAGTCCTATTTTATTTTGAAACAGGGTCTTTTTAGGTTGATAGGTGTCTCACTACTTGCTGAGGCTGTCCTTCAATCCACAATCCTTCTGTCTCAACCTCCCAAGTACTGGGATTACAGGTGTGCGCCACCACGCCCGGCACTATTTGTTTGACTTTTATTGGTGAAAGCTATCAGTGTATATTAGGGAAGGGGTCCTTCTTTGTGGATTCTCCTTTTGATGATGCAGCAGCCTCTCCTTTCTGCACTAACCAGGGAAGCCTTCCTGACAGAGGAGAACTCCAGCTTTGGCTGTGGAGGAAAGTACAGATTTGTGACATGGTGGTAATTAATGTCTTTCGGTTTGGGGTGTGTGTGTAGCCATGAGTGTGCACACATTTATTTAAAGACACCATGGAACTTACATAGTCCTGGGGATGCTGTTTGACCTGTGGGTCACAATTCTTGCCTATGGTTTATACTTGGGTGTACAGGTAGTCACCCTTTGTGAAGTGGGGACCTCATGCCTGTTACTACCCTCTGGAGCTCACTGAGACACACACTGTGGGATCCTCCTCTTTTTCTCCAAGAGGAGAGGGGACACCTTGCGCTCCCCCAGGTAAAGCAGAGGCTATGGATGCTCAGAGAGGGGGGTGGAGAGAGAGGGCATTCAAGGGCACCTGGTGCCCATAAGGCCTGCAGCTTTGGGGCTGGGACAATGAGGCAGAGCTGGAGGAGGAGGTGGCCTCCCTTGCTTGCAAGAATGTAAACAGTCAAATATCCTGGGAGCAAACGCAGACAGCTCTGAGCCGCCCCCAGTCCCAGAGCAGCACAGGTGGCTGCTTTGAATTTGCAGTTGTACTTAAAATCCCAAGGCTTCCAGTTGCACTGGAGCCCACTGTCACATTGGAAGCCTGGGGGTCACGTTACTTGGTTAATGTCGCCTAGCTCTTTAGGGGCAGGTCTGGATCCAGAAGTCTGTGCTCTAGGCTCCTGTGGGCCCCCATTTCCTCCTTCATAAAGTGAGCAGGCTGTGCGGCTGATCCCTGAGCCCTGCCGGCTCTGTTACGTAGTTCTTTGTCTCCTGTTGGCTTCCTGTCTGGCTGCCTGTCGGCCGCTTGTGGCAGCTTCCCCTGAAAGGCTGTGCTTGTATTTATTTAACCTGATTAAATGGTGTACTTGGGGCCTCATGCTCTTCTGCAGATGGCCAGTGGCCCACCTCCAGATGGCCTGGGGCGCAGCCTCTCCCTCAGCCAGGGGAGGGAGTTTAACTCAGAGGAGGTGGATTGGGGTCTCTGTCTCCCTAGCCCGCAGCGTTGAGGCCCAGCAGTTGGGGTGTTAGCCTGGGCTCTAAAGAGAGAATAAGGCCAGCGGGGAAACAGCAGAGAGAGCACAGGGTGGTAGTGAAGCTTCGGGACCCTTCCTTGCCCAGCCTGGGCCTGGAATGAATGGCCTTGTCTTAGAAATGAGGGGTGCAGCACACCGCGGGGCTCCAAGCTCACCTCCTGGCCCATTGGCAATGAGGGAAGCGGCCACTGGGTCCAACTTGGCTGCCCGAGTCTTCAGGAACGTGAGGCAGGAGACACTTCGGTCTGGGCCTGCGGACGAAGGAAAGCTTTTTGGCTTGGAATAATACTGATGAACCTTTATGGCACCTTTCACATTAACCACAGACTTTTACAGACATGGCGATGGATTATCATTCCTGTTGTCAGAAGAGGAGATGGAAATTTAGACAGTTAAGAGATTTGCTTAAGACATAAGACGTTCCTTCGTGCATTTATTTTCCATCTATGTCTATGCATGTCTTAGGGACAAGGCATCGTTCTGAATGCGGTGGAAAGAAGGGCAAGCCGAGATCCGAACCAAACTAAGGAGACCTACCTACCCCAAGAAATAAGCAACATGCCCTCGGCACAAGCAGCAGGGGGAGGGGGAGGGTCAGAGAAGGTGTCTCCTGGGGAGCCCTGTTTGGACTCCTAGGAGGGAGGTGTCAGACCCAGACCTCCACAACACAGCCAAGTCCTGAGTAACTAACCCAGCGCCCCTTCCCTGTCTTCCACTCACGGGCTGTGCCTTAGGCACCATCCCACACGGGGCCACATCTGTCTTTATTTCCTTACCCCGAATCCTCTCTGAGTGCTTAGTACCTAGAACTCCAATATCTGCTGTTGAACCAACATCCTACAAACCTACTTTGATCCAAACCTCCAAGAGCCATAAAGAATGCTGCTACTTGGATACAGAGAACCTGGACGAAGTGCTCTCTGTCTCTGAGGACCCTGAGGAATACCACTAGGCTTCTGGGGAAACTAACATCTGTATAGACATAAGGGGCTCTGCCCTGAATGTTTGCATCCCCCCAATATTCATATGCTAAAACCCTAAGCCTCCATATAATGATCTTTGGGGGGGCTTTTGGGAGGCAATGAGGTAATGAAGGTGGAGTCCAAATGCACAGGATTAATGCACTTATAAAAGGGACCCCAGAGAGCCCTCTTGCTCTCCTTCCTCACACGGGGACACAAGAAGTTAGCAGTCTGTACCTTGGAATAAAGCCCTCACCAGAACCCAACCTTCCTGGCACTCTGATCTTGGACTTCTAGAACTGCGAGAAATAAATGCCATTATGAGCTATCCAGTTCATGGTATTTTGTTACAGCAGCCTGAATAGACTAAGACAATCATGTATGAACGATGAGATTGGTGCAGGAAGCTGTGCTCCGCGTCCCATTATCGTGACTTGGGTTGTTAATCGTTTAACCATACTTATTTCGGCTCGACTGGGCTCAGTCCCAGAATGCATACTCAGGGAACCATAGTGGAGGGTAGACTCAGGCCCTGCCCCCCAGTGGATGGTGACCACAACCAGGACTGATCACTCAGGGACACATCCTAGGAGCCAGGCACCGAGCTAGGCCCTTTCTCAGCGTGACCGTATTTCACGATCATGATGCTAGGTAGGCTCACTGTTCAGAAAGAACCATGATGTGTCCAAGGTCATAGAGCTACTAATGGCAGGGATGAGGTTCAGACCCAGATGTTCACCTCCAAAGCCCACGCCCTTGGCACGGCCCTTTGTGATTGTCTTTAGGGGACTGAGTCCTATCAGAAGTAGGATGGAGAGTCGTGTATATGGTGGCTGGCTCCTGCCAGGCTCCATGGCCCCAGTCTCTTTCCTGATGCTTAGAAGACATGGCCGGAAATTTGAGATAAGCATTAAATTACTGGGCTCCTGGAGTATTGGACTTGGGGTCAAGGCAGGGAGAAGTCAAAGAGCGGGAGGTGCAGCAAAGACGCACCCCCCTCACCTGCCCATGCCGGTCCTGGCGGAGCTGCAGAAGCACGAGGAGGAATGGGAAGGGTCTGGGGGAGTATTTCATTCCCAAACCTCAGTTGTCCTCATACGTGATGTGGCCGTAACCGACTGCACACAGTTTTTTTTTTTTTTTTTTGCGGTACCGGGGATTGAACCTAGGGGCGTTCTACCTCCGCGCTACACCCCCGGCCCTATTTTTTTTTATACTTTTATTTTGAAACCGGGTCTCATGAAGTTGCAGAGGGCTTCACTAAGTAGAGAGAGAGAGAGAGACAGAGAGAGAGAGAGAGAGAGAGAGAGAGAGAGAGCTGAGGCTGGCCGCGAAGCCGGATCCTCCGGTCTCCGCCTCCCAAAGTAACTGGGATTACAAGCGTGCGCCACCACGCCCGGCGACTGCACACAGTTTCAAAGTGGATCAGCTGAGACCCTATGTGAATTGTGCTCCGTGACCTTGCTGTGAAGGGGTGTCATGAACTTGAAGTGCCTGGTACAAAGTCACTCAACAAATGGCAGCCGCTACAACCATCATTACTTCACTCTTTAGCCTCAGCTTCCTCATTGATGGAAATGAGCACAATAGCGGCTGTCTCTCAGGGTCAATCAAGCATTAAATGTGATAAAATATTAAGAGCTCATAGGAAAATGACTGGCAGATAAGAGGTACCCAACAAATACTGTTATTCTGCTTTCATAGATAAAAATGCCTTTGTCTCAGCATGAACTCACAGATTTCCTGGATGTTAGCCTGGTTAAAATCTCTTGTTTTAGCCGGGCATGGTGGTGCACACTTGTAATCCCAGTACTTGAGAGGCTGAGACCTAAGGATCCGGGTTCGTGGCCAGCCTCAGCTACTTAGTGAGGCCTCCGCAACTTAGTGAGACCCTGTTTCAAAATAAAGAATAAAAAAATAGGGCTGGGGGTGTAGCCTGGAGGTAGAATGCCTCTGGATTCAATCCCGGGTACCACACACACAAAAAAAATCTCTTGGTTTCTCTCTTTCATAATCAAATTCTTTCTCTTTCATGTGGGGGAAGAAGCAACAATCCCCATAATGAGGAAGAATGGGAGTAAATGCTGGGAAGTTGGCAGACACTCCTGTGTTTTCAGCTCATCTGATTTTTGCCTTTCTCCCTCTGCTCTTTCCCGAGAATGACTTCAGAAGATCTGTTCTGATTCTTTTCCAAATAAGATGGCAATGCCTCCCCCAGTCCCATGTGAAAAAGACCACCGTGTGCTTTGGATCGACCTTTAAGAAGAGCCAGGATTGCTCTTTCCGGGAAGGGTGTGGAACTTCCACATATTCCCATATCACTTTTGCAATGCAGAAGTGTGAGTTATCGGTGGCGATGTCTGCCTTTGCATTTTTGGAGCCGAAGAAGGGTTTCTCAAAACCACCACACAGGCACATAATTTTGAGCCATAAATGCTGCTGCAAACAGGGCTTTATATTCCAACTGCGGGCTGAAAGGTCAATGTCGCATCATTGGCCAGTGACTTTATTTTCATTTTAACGGCAGTGAAAATAAACCTTTAGAAGGAAAACCACCAAAGGTTTTTTCTCCAAAGGTTTTCAAAGCTCTTAGCCACTCTCAGAAAGAGCTTCATAGACTAATCTTTCTTACATATATGTACTTGAGGATAAAACTACAGGTAACAATTTCTTTTCAACCCCTTGGTCTCCAGGGGTTTTGGCCTAACCACCGTCCTCTGGTTGAGTCCCAGTTAGCACTGAGGCTGACCATGGCTTCCCCACTGTTCTACCCATTGGCATGCACATTTTTCTCTGGATTTAGATCATGAGTCCCTTGAGGGTGGCACCAGGCCTCATATCTCTGCCTCCTCTTTATCTCCCATAGGGTTGTGCCCATGGGAGCAGCTTAAAGATATTTTCTGATTGAATGACTCATCCAATGACTTTTTTTTTTTTTTTGCTACTGAGTTATTAAATGCCTAAAGTAGGGAATCCTAGTCGGGGGCTCATGGCCTTCTTTCTAAGGATTTAATGGGCCTCAGGAAATGCAAGGACTTTTTAAATTTTATACAAAAATGCCCAACTTCCTGTATCCTCTATTAGGGCTTCATGGCAGATGAGTGTCTGCAGACTGGGAAGGATGGGCAGACTGGAGGCAGGCGGAGTGGTAGGAAGAAAATCCACTCGGCTGTGGGGTCTAGCCAGTTTCCTAATCCTGCACATCCAGCAATGAAACTCATCGATATCTGAGTCCTCCATCTGTTTCCCATGTGCATTTATTAAATGGCTCAAGACTTGGAGGGAGAGGAGTGTGACCCCCAGCCTCAACCCCAGCACCTAGCACTGTGCCTGGCCCATGGCAGGTACTCGTCAGTATTTTTTTTTAATGAATAAATGAATGGAAGAACCCATGAACAGAGAGAGAGCGCCTGACTTGGGGGCTTACGGGGTCATGGGCCACTGGAGAGGGATGAAGATAGGGATGGGGTAGAGGCTCCAAGACTTGCTGTTGGAGGAGGCATCAGGGGTTGCTATGTGTGCTGGGCTGGGGGAGCAGGCTTGCTAGCTGGGTAGAAGCTCGTGGCGAGTGGTGATAGAAAACAGAGGAGTTAAATTAAGAGCTGCACCAACAAAGCCCAAGGGGGTCAGCACGGGCTGAGTGTCCTTCAGGTTGACAGTGGATGAGCAAAGGGCTCTGGGGTCATGAGCCAGCCTGCGAGGTGAGCTTTGATGGGCATGTGCCCATCAGCTCTCTTCCAGCTTTGGGAATCTCCATCTGACAAGGCAAACCTGAACAGAGGCCAATCCCTCTGAAACAGGAAGCCATCCAGAACCCAGACTCCTTCTGCTTGCCAGGTTCGAGCAGCAGGGCCTGTGCAGATTGGCTGCGGGTCCACCCTCACCTACCTTCTCTGTGGTCCAGGCTGTCCGAGGGGCTGGGTGTGTTCAGCCTGCAGTACATGTGGCCCGAGATGACATTCCAAATGATAATCTCCCCATCGTAGCTGGAGGTGGCCAGAAGAGAAGGTGGGCATTGAGCCACGCAGAGGATGTCCTCCTTGTGCCCATGGTTCTGGGGAAGAGAGAGAGGAGCAGGGCTAAGGAGTCAAGTGCCAAGTCACTCCAGCAGGCTTTCCTCCATCTGACCCCTAAGACAGAGGATGCAGGGGCTTCTTCCTGCCATGTTGCCCACACCAAGGGCTCACCTGGAACCTCCACTCCTCTGGGTAGGAATCTGCCTCCAGGTGAGCCAGAGAGGGGCTGCATCTCCTCCGGTCAGTTTTATTACTTCCTTACCTTACTTCCTTTAGCACTTCCCCAGGAAAGCACTTCCCGGGGAAGTGCTACTTCTGGCAGCTGCCTCGCCATCCTGCTGGCAAGCTGATTATTGACAAGGTGCCCTCACCAGGCCTGAAAGGTTGATGGAAGTGGAACAAGAGAACCCCAGCACTGGCGTAGGGAGTCTGGATCCCCAACAAACAGAGGACTGCATTCCAGGGCAGGGCAAACTGTGACTCCATTCCTACAGGGTTCCTGTCTTCCCTCACTGTGGCTTACATGCGCTGTTAGGAACTAAGACCATCTGCTTCCCACAGAGCAGGCGCTTTGGATATGCAACCTTAAGAGATATAAAAACCAAAAATGGATGTTTTAGGACCAGTGCTACAAAGTTCAGGGTGTCTGGCCGTGAGCATTTCACCTCTCATTGTGGGGAACTGGCTTCTCTTGGCCCTATCAAGGTCTTCTTCCATCCTTGACCTCATGTACTTGCCACGGAGTGTCCCTTGAGGACCTGACTATCATCACCCAAGATGCCCCTTCTACTTGAACATAGCTGAGAAGGTGTTGGAAAAGAGGAGGCCAATGGCCATCTCCTTCCAATGATCTGTGAGACCTTAGGTCGAGGCTCCTCTTCTCATGACCCCCCTGCCTGAAGAATAAAGTTTATATAACCATTATAGACTGAATGCTTGTGTCCCCCTAAAATGCACACAGTATTTGGAGATGGGGCCTTTAGAGAGTGATTAGGGTTAGTTAGATGAGGTCATGAAGGTAGGGTCCCTATGACGGGATCAGTGTCCATATAGGAGCAGGAAGAGACATGCAGCTCACCCTCTCTGCCATGTGAGACCAAGTGAGAAGGCAGCTGTCTCAAGCCAGGAGGAGAGCCGTCACCAGAACCCAACCATGTTGGCACTGATACTGGACTTCTAGCCTCCAGGCAGTGAGGAACACGTTTCTGTTGTTCAAGCCACCCAGTCTGTGACATTTTGTGAAGGCAGCCCAAGCAGTCCAAGATAATACTGTAGCATAGCTTTCAGACTCTCATTTAATTTTCTGGCTTCATTTTCCTCCTGTACCCAATGCACAGGCCCCTTGAACTCGCCACAGCCCTCCCAAATGGCGTGCTTCTACGCTTCCAGGTTTTGCTCATGAATCCCCTTTCCCCCCATCTAGACAGCCTTGCCCTTGTGGAAAAACCCCAGTGACCTTTCGATATCACATATGATGTTAGAGCAAAATGCTGCGTTCGTCCAGCATTTTATACATTATTATATCCTCTGCACATTGCATATTATTATTCCCTTGGTTGTTTGTCTTCTCACTGGTCTGTGAGATTCTTGAGGCCAGGAATCATGTTTTACTCAGTTTGTACCTTCTGAGCCTACTCACTGGGGACAACGCTAAGCAAATGTGCAAGAAATAAGTGTGAATGAATGGAAGATTGAACGACTATGTCCTTCACTGACTCCTGCATAACTTTTGCAGTAGCTGTGGCTTCCCCGGGGAATTTTTTGCATAACTTTGGCTTTTTCACTTAGTAGTCACCAAACTGTAAGTGTCACGAAGGCAGGGACTGTGCCTCGCTTTGCTTCTCTTTGCATCTTCAGTAAACTACACACACCTGGTCCACAAGAGGCCCTTAACAGAGGCTGGCTGAATGAAAACATTGGGCAACCTGATAAGCCAGGCACAGGGCTAGGTCCCGGGAAGACCACCATGAACAGACAGACGAGGTCTGTTTTCATGCAGTTTGCATTCTAGCGACTTGCACCTTTAGGAAGATTTACAGGGGACGTAAGGTAGGTGGGGTGGTGGCAGACAGTTGGGCACAGTGGCCTTGCTTTTTTGACACTTGTATTATTGGCTTGGCATCTGGACAATTTTGAGGGCGGTCATTTGGTCCTGGGAAGCTATAGAAAGTTGGGGGCATTCTGGATCCTAATAAGAAGCAGAATAAATGCCCTGGCTCTGGCTCCTAACAAGCCACAGAGTAGCAGGAATGTCATCTCCCAGGGCCTCTGGCTGTCCAAGGATGGCACAGTGAATACAGTTTGGACCACCAGGCACAGGAAGGAAGTGGGTGCTTCTTTGAGGAAATGGCGCCCATCCCATCCTGACTGCCCTCCCGGCCTTCCGGACTCCCAGCTGGACTCATGGAGAGTTGCGTGCACTTTGCCCCTCTGGCCTCGCACCCCAGCACAAATGGGGCCATCACCCATTCGGAAGGGGAAGTGGCTGCCTGGATCTCTGTGCTCCTGGCTCTACCTGGACCCTAACCACAAATCCTGCCATAGCAGAAGCTTCTGGGATGCTGTGAGCACCCAGGGCAGGCCCGGGAGACTTGGGGGAGCCCTTAGAGTGAAGGAGACCCTTATCACGTGCTGCTGTTGGATTGAGAGGCAGACAGTGGGGCGGGGCTCACCAGGTCATCCTGCCAGCGCGGCTGTGGCCTCCAGAAGTAATGAAAGTCACGTGGGGCGTCCTGTATCCAAAGCCAAAGAGGACACGTTGTACAAGCAATGAAACGAGCTGCCAACACACTCACAACGTCAGAGAGAAGGTGTTGGCACATTTCATAACCCTACCCCTCACCCGCCAGTGAGGCAGAGTTTTGAAATGTCAAAGCAAATTCCCTCAGTGCCAGTGGGAATAAAAAGCAATCCACTTCTGACGTTCGGGTGATTGCATTTCAGCAAATCATATGTCAACTGACAAGCGCTCCTCAGATGGGCTTGCACAGCTTCGCCTTCATAATAAAACCCATGGCTGTGGCAGGTACTAAAACCAAAGCCGTCAGCCCGGGAACCTGTAATACCAAAGGACAAATTCAACGCCAAGACTTCCCAGGTAGTCATCTCTCAAATCATTCTGCGGAGGCAATGCTCAGGCTGTGAAATAGAGTACACTTTCAAATGAATAAGGAACTTCCAATGTTTAAAGACATTCAGAAATCCATGACGACCCAGCATAGCAAGCAGGGGAAATAAAATGCCGCAAGTAGATTGAAAACTTAAGTCAGCACTTTCGACTTCCCTTGTCTCTTAATCTCTTTCCCCATCACTAAGTCATAAAAAAGAATTGTCTCTGTGGAGCTGCTTATGGATGGCAGTCCATTTCTCTTTCCAGTTAGAGAGACTAATGCATAAAGATGTGGCAGGAGGAAGAAGGAAGAAAGTAAAGGCTGGACAATTGGCAGACTGGGCAGCCCTCCGTGGGGAGTATAGGTGTGCGTGATGTAGCCAGAGACCCTGCAGGCTGGGAGGCAGGACCATGCCAGCCGGTGCCAACAAGAGGGGCGGAAACTGGAAGATGTGAGGGTCAAGGTGTAGAACAACAGGTGCTCAAGGCGCAGCCTGGTCTGGATTCCCAGGAATACCCTCTGTGCCCCTCACAGCTTTTTTAGCTAGTTTTTCTGCCTATGGAAGGAACTACAGGGAAGAAAACTAAGAAAGGAATGAGGTAAAAAATATTTTTAAAGGAAAGAATAGAGAAAGAGGAATAAAGGGAGGAATTGTTCTGTCCATAACACAATTTAACTTGTACAATATAGCAAGGGCACTCCAAGATCTATTTTTTTTCTGGTACTGGGGATTGAACCCAGAAGCATTCTACCTTGGAGCTACACTTCCAGCCTGATTTCCTTTCTTATTTAGAAACAGGGTCTCACTAGGTTGCTGAGAGCCTCACTAAGGTTGCCGAGGCTGGCTTTGAACCTGCAATCCTCCTGTTGCAGCCTCCCAAGAATTGGGATTACAAGAGAGAGTGACAGAGAGAGAGAGAGAGAGAGAGAGAGAGAGAGAGATTGATTAGTGTGAAGGAGGGTCTTGAAATATCATTTTATACATTTCACTTACAAAATACACATTTATTCTTCTGTCCCATCCAACAGCTATGATACACCTAGGACAGTAAAAGAATTTTACATTTCAATACTTGAGTTTTTCATCTGTTTAATTTTTGATGTGGAATTAGTACTATGGTTTAATTTAATCTATGTGATAAGTGAAAAGAGCTCTTTGGTTTCTTATGAGGACAAGAGGAAATGTGATTTGATAAATTAGGGTCGGTTTTTAACCAGTGTTTAAAGGATCAGAAAACAGAAGCAGGACATCCCATCATTTCTGAGCTCTGTGGACGCTGCTCCCTGGCTTTCAGAGGTCTACCTGGTCCCAAGAGCATGGGGGGACCAGGAGGCAAGGACGGGAACAGTGGTTTTGTTCTTCAGTTTATGGTGGTTGGATTTAATTGCTTCGGTCTCTGATTCATTCCTTAAGAAAGCATTTGGGGGAGATGCAGCACTTCCTATCTTTATTTCTAAACAGCTGTCAAAATGCGCAGAGAATTGCTCCAATATTCTGGAAGAGCCCAGTTACCCGACTTGCCACTAGGAAGCAACCAGGGTCCTCAGGAATGTTTGGCATACTTCCTTCTGGAAAGCCCCCTGCATTGTTCTGTATTCCCCCAGGACAAACTTCAGAGCAAAAAAGATACTCTACTGCGGGGCGTGGTGGCATACACCTGTAATCCCAGTACTTGAGAGGTTGAGACAGGAGGATCACAGGTTCAAGACCAGCCTCAGCAACTTCGTAAGATTCAATCCTCAATAATACACACACACACACACACACACACACACACACACACACACACTACTAAATACAACCCTGCTCATATAATAACTGAACATTACTCACTTTTTTTGGTTCACCTCCATGTAGGTACAATCGCAGACTTCACTTTGATTTTCATCTAGAAAGATAATATATATAATCTCATATCAAATGTTGTCTTTATGAATTCTAGAATCAGCTTACCTACCTTGACCTCATCTAACAAATGATGGGCAAAGCGTCCGCAGTTACTTTCCAGTTTTCAGAACACAGTCACGTCTTTCAAGTCATTAAAGCACTGTGGATCCATTGGCACCTCATTGTCCCGCAATGCTGATTCCGCCCCTCCCAGGGGACGCAAAGGCTCTCAGCTTCTCTGATGGGACCCTCATCGTAGACGGCACTTACAGAGTGCACAAACAAAAGAATGTGTGGAGGTCGAGGCACAGCTGGGAACCACAACCTCATGGAATTAGCTTCATGATTTTGGTACATTTTTGTTTTACTTTGACCTCATTCAACCCCTTTGATAGATGATTATCTTCCCTGTAGTTTTTTTTTTTTTAGTGTGTGTGTGTGTGTGTGTGTGTGTGTGTGCACGCGTGTGCTCATGTGTGTGGTACTGAGGATTGAACCCAGAAGCACTCTACCTCTGAGCTATACCCCCAGCCATTTTAAGTTATTTTTTGTTATTTAGTTAATTAATTAAATAATTAATTAATTAATTGTGGTATTGGGGATTGAACCCAGGGGAATTCTATCTCCAAGCTACACCCCCATTTTTATTTTTATTTTGAAACAGGGTCTTGCTAGGTTGCTGAGAGTCTCTCTAGGTTGCTGAGGCTGTCCTCAAACCTTTGATCCACCTGTCTCAGCCTCCCAAGCACTAGGATTATAGGTGTGTGCCACCACGCCCTTCTCCTGTAGGAGTTTTTGGCAGGCCAGAATTAGGCAAATTTTACCAAGAACAGACATAGCAAATAAATGAATAGAGTGAGCATTCCTTCTGGGGAAAATCATAACAAGAGATTTGCTTTCAGTTCGTTAACCTAGATTTTGACTTGTACAATTTCATCCTGCTGAAACACAAGTTCAGAGTCATTCAGTAACGTGAAAGGCCAGAGAAAAAGGATGTGGGGTTGTATAAAAGTCCTAAGTTTTATCTCATTTGACTTATTTTATTTTATTTTAATTTTTTTTGTGTGTGTGGTACCGGAGATTGAACGCAGGGGCATTCTACCTCTGCGCTACACCCCCGGCCCTATTTTTTTATGCTTTATTTTTGAAACCGGGTCTCACGGAGTTGCGGAGGGCCTCACTAGGTAGAGAGAGAGAGAGAGAGAGAGAGAGAGAGAGATCACGCGCGCATGCGCGCTGAGGTTGGCCGCAAACCCAGATCCTCCGGTCTCCGCCTCCCAAAGTACTGGGATTACAAGCGTGCGCCACCACGCCCGGCTCATTTGACTTATTTTAAATTTACTACCGATGCCCAATCTCACATGGGTGTTTTAGGGGGAACACTTAGTAGGACCATCCCCGGCATCACTTGCCATCTTTCAGGGTGTGCAGGCAATGTCCATTGTTGTAGCTCCATATCTTCAGACAGCCATCTCTTCCCCCAGTAACTAGCCTAGGAAACAGCGTTCCATTAGGATGACATGACCGGGGTCCCCTGCTGAATGGTTGATGATGCTGGAGGAGGCGTGTACCTTCTTCCACTGGAGTCAAAGGTCAGACAAGTGACCCCAGCATTGCCATGAGCCCCAATGAATTCAGACAACTGTCTTCCTGTTTCAAAGTCCCATACTTTCACTACCTGGAAAAAAAGGGGAGGGGAGAGACTTAGGGATTCTGGACTCTGGCTACCAAATTAAAGGGGATTTGCATTTAGAGACCTAACATCATAAATACAAAAGATAAAAATTTACCCTGAGGGGATCTGCATTCCCAGTACAAGCTGGCTCACCTGAGTGTATTCCTTTAGCCAGGGCTGCCATTAGAAAATGCCACAGACCAGGTGGCTTCAGCAGCAGACATTTACTGTCTCACAGTCTGGAGGCTGCATGTCCAGGATCCAGGTGCCAGCAGCGTTAGCTTCTCCTGAGGTCTCTCTGAGTGGCCGCCTTAGGGAGTGTTGTGTCCTCATGTGATCTTTCCTTTGAGCATGTGTGCATCTGATATCTCTCTGTGTCCTAATCTCCCCTGATAAGAATACCAGTCTGACTGGTTTAGGGCCCATCCCAGAGATTTCCTTTTAACTTAGTCACCTTGTCAAAAGTCCTATCTCCAAAAGGGAACCCTTGTACACTGTTGGTGGGAATATAAATTAGTACAGTCATTATGGAAAACAGTACGGAGGTTCCTTGAAATATTAAAAATAGGGATTTGTTGTGTCCAAACTCAGAAAATCAAGAGCTGCATGTTTTCTCTCATATATAAAAGAGAGAAAAAAAGAAAGAAAGAAGAGGGACCTCATGAAAATTAGGAGAGACACCAGCAGAGTAGTGGAAGGGATCGGAGGAGGGAGAAGGAGAGAAAAAGGGGGGAGGTGTGAGGAAGGAAATAGATCAAATAATGTTATGCACATATATGAATGTATCACTGTGAATCTCACTATCATGTACAATTACAATGCACCAATAAAACCCCCCCCAAAATTAAAAGTAGAACTATCATATGATCCAGCAATTCCACTACTGGGTCTGTATCCAAAGGAACTAAATCAGCACGTTGAGGAGATATTTGCACTCCCGTGTTTGTTGTAGCTATATGTACAATTGTCAAAATATGGACCCAGTCTAAACCATCACTGTTGAAGGGATAAATAAAATGTGGCACAAATACAAAGTGGAATATTATTTAGCTATAAAAGAATAAAATCCAATCATTTGCAATAATAGGATGGAACTGGAGACCATCATGTTAAGTGAAATAAGCCAGGCACAGAAAAGACAAGTGTTGTATGACTCATGTGTGGAATCTAAGAATGTAGAGCTCCTAGAAGTTGAGATTAGAATGGTGGGTACCAGAAATAAAGAAGAAAGAAAAGTCCTACCTCTCAATACAACCACATTCTGAGGTACTGGGGGCTAGGGTTTCAACATATGAATTTGGGAATATGCAATTTATTTAATAACACTCAGTGAGAAGACTGGAAAATTTAGAAAAAGTGAGGTACAAGTCTGATCATCTAGGCTCAGAGAAAATAGGTGTGCATTGAAATTTTTTTGGGGGTACTGGGGATTGAACCCAAGGGCATTCTACTTCCAGGCTACATCCCCAGCCCTATTTTATATTTATTTTGAAACAGGCTCTCACCAGGTTGATGAGAATCTCACTACTTGCTGAGGCTGTCCTCAAACCTGCGATCCCTAAGAAAAGCAATCTGAAAGTGAAAAGATTGAAGTGAGCAGTGAAAATATCTTTCCATATGACTTCAGGGTTCTATTTCTAGAATCAAGAAAAATCAAAAGGTGCTATTTATACTTTCTCAGGTGAGCCTTCCTTGCTCTTTGTAGGGAGAGTTTCATACATAGCAGGTCCTTTAAGAATGTCATGGACTGAGCTTTTCTTCCTTTGGAGATGTCATCCAACTGAACAGATTAAATGCAACTATATCCCAAATTACACAAAAATTGAATACAATTTTATTTTTTGTTAAAATAAGTAAAATAAAATCAAAATTTGATATTAAAATTTAAATATATTTATAGCTTAAAGCTCTGTTGGTAACAATGAGTCTATTTTACACATATAAAATAAGCTTCCAAATTATTTATGTAACTGTATATATAAGTGAAGTAATAGTATGTAACACGAGACAAACACTTAATTGAACATTTATACATTTTTATTGTGCTGTTTTGAAACATTCTTAGAGGCACCCAAATTTGGTGGGCCTTAGCGTGTCTGTGTATATAGCCGAGTGGGCATAATGTGGAACCATTAAATTCATAAATTCTGGCTCTGTGAAGAGCTTGGGCTATTATCTCTCCTCCACAAATGCCAAGCATGCAATGTGGTTTAGATGCTTGGACTGTGATGGTGGCATGAGGTGTACAAAGATTTCACTCAGCAACATGTCTGCAAGGTGGACACATCCTGAGATCAATAATTTAATTTGCTCAGTGTTGGAGAGCTTGTTACCAGCATGTGTCTGCTACAATAACAGCTGTGAGCATATTTATATCTCAATTCAACATCTACTTACCACCTACTGCCGGGGGGGGTATGCTTATTAAAAGTCAAGTTATTGAAGGAGGCGGGAGGTGTTACCATAGCATTAGAAGCCTGAGTACTAACAGGGCCACTCTTTCTGCTTGAATGTGGGGTGAGATAGGAAAGAGAAAGCATGTTTCTGAGAGGAGCTGATATGTCTTGAAGAAGGATTTTGACAGATCAAGAAAGGAAGAAATGGAAACGCATCATATGATTCCTGGCCTCAAGCACCTGCTCATCCCCCTGAAACAAGGTAAGGATCGTCCCCCTGAAACAAGGTAAGGCTCATCCCCCTGAAACAAGGTAAGGCTCATCCCCTGAAACAAGGTAGGGCTCACCCCCTGAAACAAGGTAGGGCTCACCCCCTGAAACAAGGTAGGGCTCACCCCCTGAAACAAGGT
>PVJS01030147.1:0-24282 GCA_004027185.1 Glis glis | reverse complement strand
CCGAGCACGGGTTCTGTGTGCGCCCCCTTGGCGTCCCCCAGGCTCCCTCTGCCTCTGCTGGAGGGGAAGGGGCCCTCGCCGGCCGGGGGCACGATGGTGTCCACCCTGCGCACGGCGGGCGGGCTGTGCAGCACGCGCACCCCCGCCGGCTCGGCGAGCACGTGGCTCCGCAGCGGCTGCTTCCGGCAGTGCTCTGGGCTGGTCATGGTGTCTGTTGTCATCGTGACGCTCGTGGTCAGGTACCAGGAGGAGTCTGGGAAAGGCTCTGGGGGGGCCTCGTGCCCAACCTGTCCCCCCTCGGTCCTGTCTGCCCAGAGGTCAGGGGGCCTCTCTGCCCGGGCCCTGGGAGGGGTGCAGTCCCAGCCCTTGCCGTTGAACTCCTCGATGTACTTCAGGTCGTCGGGGGACAGGGGAGGGGTGACGTCCTCCTTGCTGCTGGCGGGCGGCGGGCCCTTCTCGGGCAGGAAGGGAGAGACATCCATGAGGCGCTGGAACTCGGACATGGAGGACACAGACACTGCCCTGGGGAAGACAGGGAAGCAGACGTCAGCACCCGCCAGGAGCCCCGACACCCTGCAGCACCTGCACCTGCACCCTGCCGCCTGCCCCGCGGGAGACTCGCACCATCGGAACACAAGTCAGGTGCTGGATGGGCCCTGCCCACGAGCACAGCCTGGGGCATCTACTGACCTTTTATGGCTCTGGAATTGTCCCTGCAGCTTGGTGTTGGTCAGAATTTAATATGGTCAACACATGACTACTGTGTAAACAAGGGGAAGGGTGGAGCCATGCTGCAGCCACAGCTAAATTCCAAATTGTGGCCCGGTCTCTCCACCCACCCGGGAGTACCTCCAGTGACGCCCCTGCTGGGACCTCCTGAGTCCCGGCATCAGTAGGCCTGCTCATCCAGGAGACACACGTCACAGGCCCTATCTACAGTGAGCTGGCAGATGAGAGAGCCTGCGATGGAGCAGCTACGACCTGAACCTCTTCACCCACCAGCCTTGTCCCTTACTGGCCTGAAGACTAACAACTTCCAGAGGCCGCGTGGAAGACGCAGGAGAAGGGGGGAGAGGAAATCATAAGCGGGTGCAATGTGGTCTCCAAATCCTATTTCATACAAGAGCCCCATCTGGCCTGCCCAGAATTCACCTCGGAGCTCGGTTCTTGCCTTCCCTCTCTGCCCCCTTCTTTATGGCCAAGTCTTTTGTGTGTTTGTTTGCACTCCTCCTCTTGTCCTAAATAAAGAAAAACTTCCTCAGACACAGGACGGCGAGTGAAGGTGGGGGGCGCTGAAGCCACGGCGGGTTTCTGGTAAGCCGCCGCTGACAGCAGGGTGTGGCGTGGACTCCTCAGCGTGCTAGCACTTTCATTCCAGGTCATTCATTTGAACTTGACACGAGTTCAGTCACGTCGGTGCCTCCCAGAGGCCCAGGCAGGTGCTGCAGAGGTGCTGGGAGGCATACGTGCCAAGCCAGGAGGAGGCCGGGGTGCCCGGGCTGTTTGCTCACCCACAGGGCAAAGGACGGAGGCTGGGGCTGGCTGTGCCCACCGACTCCGGCGGCAACCTCTGTGGCCTGGGTTTCCTCTAGCTGGGGTGGGGCGAGGAGGGGAGGCAGACAGACCGTCTCCACAGCTAGATCTGCTTCCCATCTGTGCCCATGATGGGCACCTTCATGCTCCCCATGCCTTCGGAAACAGAGGCGTAGGCCTGGGGTTCCAGAGCAGCCCAGGCCCTGCCAAAGGGGCCCGATAGAGGGCATGGCCCGCGCCTCCGTGGGACAAGGCCGGAGCTGGGGCTCTGCTCTGAGCAGGCCTGAGCCCTGTAGGACTGTGCCCAGCACCTTCAGCAGCACCTGTGGGGCGGGCTTCATGCCGCGGGGGCCGGCTGGGTACAGTGGAACAGAGATGAAGAGAAAGGAGGGGCGGCCAGCTGGGCGGTGGCCAAGCGAGTGACATAACTACAGAACCTAGGCCCACTGGGAGCACGGGGGCTGCAGACTCAGAAAAAAGTGTGGAGGCGGCGAGGGGGCACGTTAATTTTATACTTTGGACATTTTGATACTGTTTATGGTTTATAACAAGACTGGATCATTTTTGAAATGACCAGAAGCAAGCAAGATTTTTTTTTTTTGGTAGTACTGAGATTGAACCCAGAGCCTTTTGCATGCTAGGCAAATGCTCTGCCACTGAGCTACATCCCCAGCCCGGTTTAGATTTTGAGACAGGGTCTTGCTAAGTTGCCCAGGCTGGCCTCGAATTTGCAATCCTCTTGCCTCAGCCTCCTGAGTGATATGTAAGATTTGTAAAAATAGCTCCGGTGCAGGAAGGAAATAGAAAGGTGGGGGCCTGGGTGGCAAAGGGCGTGCTCTACACTGTGACATGAACATGGAGGAGGAGGAGGCCGTGAGCGGGGCAAGTGGCTGGGTGTGAGCACAGCTAAACACTCTCTGTTCTCCTGTGCCAGGCACCGACTGCTCTAACTCTTTCCTGTGTGTTAACATGGGTAAGCTGAAAAAAAAATCTAATGACCTCCTGTTTACAGATAAGGAAACTGAGGCACAGACCGGTTAAGCAACCTACCCTTGATTACAGGGCTAGTAAAAGGCAGACAGGATTTGTACCCAGGCAGTTTGGAGCTAGAGCCTGAACTCTCAAGTGCTGTCCCGCACGCCCAAGGACGAGCAGGGAAGACAGAGGACAGACGCGTGCCCCAGGCCACCACAGGCGCCGTGCGCATCTGACAGCAAGATGGGAAGGAGCCAGGCACTCCTAGACTTTGTGTTCAAGTGGAAAACAGAATGAGGAGAACCTGGAAGGGGCAAATTGCCCAAGAAGAAATGTCATGTAGTGGAAACAATTTCTATTCATCTATAAAGAAAAAGTAAAACTAAAGTGAGTAAGACTGAGAAGGAAAACACTGGTATATAACTAACACTGATAACATCAACCGCTGTATCTTTTCTTTGGAAATTACTGCCAGGAAAAAAAAATTAACAAATCCTCCTGGTAGAACTTTTAAATATGTAGTATATATATAAAAGGTCTCATATATCAAGAGACAAACTTTATGTGAGAAGAGAGAGTTTTCCACGGACTTTTCAAAAACACATGGAACACAGCACTCCTTGCTCTGTGCAAGACAGCTGTGACTGGGAAGTCGTTACCACAAGACCGATGCACGTGGAACATGGTGCGTCTGGTCTTCTGTCGCTCATCCTCCAAAATACCACATTTACGAAACAAATAATAACAAAGCAAGTACTTAATGTTAAGTCGTTTTAAAGAGAGTGTTAGCATAGTCTGTATTGAGAAGATGGACCTTGAAGATCAAGAGATTTTGATTTCAGTCATCTACTATTTTATCAACCTTACTTACCTTTGAAGATTTCCCTTGGGATTTTCTTCTTCCTGTAAAGAAGAAATAAGTTCATCTAAACATCAGGTCATCTTGCCCAGGACCCTCCACTGTGCTGAAGGGACTTGTTTTGCTCTGCTTCCTAGAAGGTGCCATTTAAAATGTACCCTGGGCCAGGTTTTGGTGTGGAGTGCTACTGTCCTTTGACGTACAACAACAAAAGCAGAACCTGCAGTGTGATGCGGGGTCAGAGGTCTGTGGTCCAGGGAGGAGCCACGTGCGTGAGAAAAGCTGGCTAGAAACTTGTGTGGGGGGGAAGCGGCTCTTCTGTGTCTCCTCAAAGGACCTTCACAGCTGCGTGAATTTCAAAGCTCTCGTAATGGCCTGAAGGGGTCTGGGTGTGAGGGCGGGGGTAGGGAGTGGGGTGCAGAGGGGTAGATGGAGGATGACAGAGCGAGGTGGGAGACTGATGCCCCTTGGTCCGAATCTGGCCGTGGCACCCTTACGTTGGGCACTTGCTCGGGTGTAAACATTCCCAGGTAGGGTGGGAAGTGAATTACAGTGACCTCCCCTAAGAACAAGCTGCGCTGGCAGACAGCAGCACACACGCAGGGCTGCCCAAGGACACGCCCCGTGCACACGTGGTCTCGGGGAGGCAAGCACGTGACAGTAATGAAACATATTCGTCAGGACAGTAAACCCCGGAGGTGCACCTGCATCAGTCAGCAGATCCTCCTCTCTGCCATGCAGATGAGCATGGCACCCCAGCCACGCCTCGGCTAAAACTAGGACACGGCGTTCCCACCGGGTCCCACGTTTTCTCTGCTGTGAAAATGGACCATGTGAGACTGCCACGGATCCAGCCGGAGGAACTGTGGTGCATCCTACCAACCTGGTACGCAGTGCTGGGGATCAGACCTCACCAACGTGTGGCTCAAGTATGGGTTGAGCATACTGAATCTCAAAGTCTGAAATCTGAAATGCTCCAAAATCTGAAACTTTTTGACTGCTGACATGACAGCAAGAGTGGACAATCCCGCACCACACAAAACCACAAGATCATTAAACATATTGGATAAACTACCTCAGGCGATGTGCGTAAGGTATGTATGAAACATGAATGGCTTTTGTGTCTGACTTGGGTCTCATCCCTAAGATATCTTATTATGTATATGCAAATATTCTAGCACCCATGAAAATCCAAAATCCAAAACACTCTGTGCCTCAGCATTTTGAATAAGGGATATACAACTTGCATAACTTCCCCGTATTTCAATAACACTACTTGACACGAACTCTTAAGTGTTAAGTGTTTGGGAGACCAAATGACAGCTATAGTAATTGTTACACTGATTCACAGTAATGATTCCTAGTATCAATTGTGTATGCGCATGCGCGCGTGTGCGTGCGTGTGTGTGCATGTGTGTGTGGTTGGTGCTGGGGACTGAGCCAGGGCCTTGTGCATGCTAGGCAAGTGCTCTACCACTGAGCTACACCCCCACCGCATGAGACTTTAAAGATGGCGTAACCAGAAAATCTAACACTGTCTATGAAGATTCAGTGCACAGCGTAGTTTGCCCATTGGGTAATTAATTTACAGATGGTTTCTAAGTGTTTAGTTTTCTCTTCCTTTGCCCAGAATGAGATATTTATAGTATGCCATTGTTAGTGATACAGTCTACTTCCAAACACCAGGCAATCTCTTTAATACAGAATTTTTCAGTTATTACTTTTCTAGACTCAGAAAGCTATATGATGATTTCAAGAAAAGTTGAAAATAGCCATTTCCCTGGATTATTTAACTCCCTCCCGCATGTCTTGTTGAACATGCTCATTCTTGAGCCCTTTGTTTTACACTGGACACTAGTTCTGTGCTTCTCAACCCGAAACAAGGTGGCGAGGCTAAAGTGACCACCGATCACAGCAGGAGTCTCGGGTCAGGGTCACCAAGTAAAACCTTGAACATTGAGAAGACTTCCTTTCCACTCCCTTCCCAGGCTGTCGCTGGAGCCCGCCAGGAGGGGACTCTGAGACACTGCTGGGCCCCTCAGTCTGCAGGAGTTAGCCAGAGTGGACGAAACCCAGGCTGACCTCCAGGCGGCACTTCCGGAACTCCTGTGGGGTCCTGCGGGGCGGCGGCTCCTCGGGCTCCTCGTCCAGGGACAAGGCATCCAAGTAGAGGTTCTCGCTGGCCGAGCACCGGTCGGACTCCTTCAGCTTGGACAGCGGCCGGTCTTCAAACGGGATGGAGTCGGCGTCCCCGCAGGGCCACATCGCCACGGGACGGGGCGCGCGCAGGCCCCCCTGGTGGGGAAAGGGGCGCTTGTTTCCTTCTTTTTGATCACACAGGAAGCTGTTGCTTCTCTGGGGGCTGTTCTTGTTCTGCAACTTGAGAGTTTTAAAAAATGGAAATAATTAGTCTCACTTTCAGTCTGCTGGTCTCCTAAAACCATCCTCTCTCTGCAACGCAGGATCACTTACAGGTCAATCTGGAAGACTGGGCACCAAGCAAATGTTCTTACAGTTCTGACCTTAATCAAAATGTAATACAACATTACACATGCTTTAAATAATTGGCAGTCGGGCGTGGTGGCGCACGCTTGTAATCCCAGTACTTTGGGAGGCTGAGACCGGAGGATCCGGGTTCGCGGCCAGCCTCAGTTCTCTCTCTCTCTCTCTCTCTCGCCCTGTCTCTCTCTCTCTCTCTCTCTTTCTACTTAGTGAGGCCCTCCGCAACTTCGTGAGACCCAGTTTCAAAATAAAGGATAAAAAATAGGGCCGGGGGTGTAGCGCAGAGGTAGAACGCCCCTGGGTTCAATCCCCGGTACCGCAAAAAAAAAAAAAATAATAATAATTGGCAATTTTTAGTTGGACTGGAGAATCTGTAATTATCACATACAAGTACCGTAGATTCTTCCTGATGCAAATATTTATTTTTATTTTTTCTTATTTTCTTGATTTTTATTGTAAAATATACACGTTTTCTTAATTTTTGTTGTAATACATAGTGCTGTCCTGTGCTCATGAGACATTATATGCTTTTTTTTGTGTGTGGTACTGGGGATTGAACCCAGGGACATTTTACCTCTGAGCTATACCCCCCACCCTTTTTTATTTTTTGTTTTCAAAACAAGGTCTTGCTAGGTTGCTAAGAGTCTCGCTATGTTGCTGAGGCTGTCCTTGAACCTGCGATCCTCCTGTCTCAGCCTCCCAAGTACTGGGATTACAGGCCACCACGCCCGGCTATATACTTATTTTTAAAACATCTTATGGTTCAACAACACGTTTCAAATTCTCTCTTAGGAGTAACTTCAGGAATTAAGGCACACTTATCAGAACACCATCACTGGCAGAAGACTCCCGAGGGTGAGTCGGATGTTCCTAACTGCCCCAACTCATTAGCAGAACCTATATAAAATCCAAGTGATCCAACTGGTGTTAAAAACAACTTTGCTATGGCGGCAACTAAACATCTGGTATGACCGAGAGGAAAAAAGCCATCTACTTTCTAGTTGCTCCTTTGCCTGACTTGGTCAGCTCACGCAGCAAGGGGCAAACACAGGAACATCGGGTGTTAGGAGAAGTGAGCTGGGTCATAGATCTGTGGCTCCCTGCTTTGCTGGTAGGTAAAGTCCCCAGCCCTACTCAGCTCAGTCTCCTCCTCTGTAAAATGGGGACAGGCAGGTGAGGTGAGCAGGGAAAGTCCAGCCCAGAGGGGCCTGGCCTGGCTGAAGCTCACTGGGCCACGGGCACCCTGAGAAGCGCCTTTTTATTGCTTCTTTTGCAGCAGTCGAAGGAGATCTTGTGGGGGCAGTTGAGAAAGGAAGCCACATTCGTCCGCAGGGCACCATTGAGGCGGGCAGGCGAGCACCGCCCTGAGAAGCCCTCGCAGGCCCCCTCTATCATTCTCCATCTGGCCTCGCTGCCTTCCTTTCTCAACATGCACAGAAAGCTAAGACACGGTCTTTACTGGATGACAAGGGCGCGCCTCTCCTGGCTTGACTGCTCTTTTGAATATGTAAATTAGCTGAATGATGAAAGTGACATTTGGATTTGACCTGAAGGGGCGGCCAAGTAAAGATTTCCAGCCTCAAGCGCTGAGATGGTGCCAGGAAATTCTGAAACTCCTTCGAATGCAGATCGGTGGATTTTTAAAGAAGCATCTAGCGCTGCATCTCGCTGTCCTCGGAGCCTTACCCACACGCCGGACAGAGTGTGGCCTGCGAGCCACCAGAAAGAAAGCTGAGAGAGAGGATGAGGATGAAAGGACTTTTGCTGGCTTTTAGTAATTTCTTTTTTTTTTTTTTTCGGTACCGGGGATTGAACCCAGGGGCGTTCTACCTCCGCGCTACACCCCCGGCCCTATTTTTTATACTTTATTTTGAAACCGGGTCTCACGAAGTTGCAGAGGGCCTCACTAAGTAGAGAGAGAGAGAGACAGGGAGAGACAGGGAGAGAGAGGGAGAGAGAGAGCTGAGACTGGCCACGAACCCGGATCCTCCGGTCTCCACCTCCCAAAGTACTGGGATTACAAGCGTGCGCCACCACGCCCGGTTTTTAGTAATTTCTGAGGTGGCGAAACAACAGTTTCAGAGCATTATTTCTATTTTAGGAGAAAGAAGGAGATTCTACCAGCCAGAGCTTAGATGTTAGAGTTTGAGGCAGGTTCACAGTCATATTACGAAAGAAGCAGATCACTGTAGGTTTGAGCTGAGCCCCCTCCCTGCTCTCCTCCCCCTCCTCGATGACACAGTTCTCTTAAATATGCTAAATGCTTTCCTTAAAAAAAATTAAGACGGAAAGCTTTTTATTATGTTCATCTAATGCATGTCAGTGCAATTTAGTTTCAACACATGATCATCTCCAAGCTATTTTGGGCAAGGAATTAAAATGCAAGAATCACACTGGAAGCTGTAAATGTGCACTGAGGGTGTGTGCGAAGAGGGAGAGAGAATGACTACAGAGGAGAGCTATGAACCGGCGCGGTCTACTCAGTAAACTGGGATTTCAGAAATAAGCCCGGGGAGCCAGTAGCAGCTTGCACTAAAGCTGCTAAGTGTTAGGTTTCCTAAACATGAAGTGAGTGTCTGTAGCTGGCGGTATCTGCTGCTGAGATGCCTCCGCAGTGTTGTAATAGTCAGGAGTCCTTGCAAGATAGGGTTTCCTAGGGCAGTCTTTTCAGACCCCGCAGCAGCACCTACTGTACTTGCAATCTTGCAGCAGGAATGTGTTAATGCAAACGGAAAACTTAACAGATTTGCATTTCAAATAATATGGGGCACAATAAAACCTCCACAGTGTCACCTTACCCAGACTGTCCGGAAGAAAAAAGGGCCTTGTCAACAGGTTTTAAAAGAAGGGCCTTTCATGTTTGCAAGGGCAGCTGATTTAAGAAAATTATTGTAAGGAGAATGGGTGACTCAGGAGCTATCCTTAGCTCTGTAAGTACAACAAGTACACTGCCCAGTGACATCATGTGCACGGTAACTGGGGCCTTAACAATGCTAAGGAGAAATATAGCGTGACTCCATAAAAGTTAACTACCCCCAATCAAACAGAGCTTGAGAGAGACGTGATAAGATAGATACCACGGGTTCTGTGACCTTCACCACATTCCCTTGGTCATGTATCACATAAAACGACTCAAGTGGTGCAGAAATTATGTAGGAATTTAATGACACCAGACAAGGAGGAAACATGTGTCGTGGAAGTGGAAAATGGATTTAGTGTTACTTGTTCCCCGTCTGTATTGGGTTGTCACAGCCGAGGTTACATGGCTTACTTACAAAGGAGTCAAAGACCAAGAGTACACACGGTAAAGAATCTGAGTTACACTTCTTTATCCAAGGAATGTGTAGCTACAAGTTAAATGACAAGCCATCCAAAAAGTTACAAACAACACCTATACGCACCCCTCATGTACATACATACCTGTACATACCTGAACCAACTTCCTCCTTTGCAGAGGATGCCCAAGACTGTTCTAAAGAAGATTTATAAAATCTTCTTTAAAAATATATTGAGGGACAATTGAAGGCGATGTTAAGAGGAAAATTTATAGCACTGAGTGCCCACATAAGAAAAACAGAAAGTCAGCAAATAAACAACCTAATGACACACCTCAAGGACTTAGAAAAACAGGAAGAGTCTAATCCCAAAGCCAGTAGAAGGCAGGAGATAATTAAAATCAGAGCAGAAATCAATGAAATAGAGAACAACAACAAAAAATAGGAAGGATCAACAAAACAAAAAGCTGATTCTTTGAAAAGATTAACAAGATTGACAAACTCCTAGCTAACCTAACCAAAAGAAAGAGAGAATCAACTCAAATTATTAAAATCAGAAATGAAAAAGGAGACATCATCACAGACAGTGGGGAAATCCAGAGGATCATTAGAAACTATTTTGAAAATTTATATTCCAATAAACTGGAAAACATGGAAGAAATCGACAGATTTCTAGACACATGCAACCTACCTAAATTGAACCAAGATAGAGAAAACTTATATCAATCAACAGCAAGCAAAGAGATAGAAACAGCAATAAAAAGCCTTCCATCAAAGAAAAGTCCAGGTCCAGTCGGATTCCCAGATGAATTCTACAAAACCTTTACAGAAGAACTAAACCCAATACTTAACAAGTTATTCCATGAAATCAAGATGAATTCTTATAAACTCCTATGAGGCCAGGATCACCTTAATACCAAGACCAAATAAAGATCCCTCAAGAAAAGAAAAATGCAAACCAATATCATTGATGAGCATAGATGCAAAAATTCTAAACAAAATACTAGCCATGTGCATTCAAAACCACATCAAAAAAATTATACACCATGACCAAGTTGGTTTCATCCCAGGAATGCAAGGCTGGTTCAACATACACAAATCAATACATGTCATTCACCACATAATTAGAACTAAGGACAAAAATCACATGATCATCTCAATAGATGCTGAAAAGGCATCTGACAAAATCTAACACCCATTCATGTTAAAAACACTGCAGAAAATCGGAATAGAAGGAATGTACCTCAACATCATTAAGGCAATATACAATAAACCCAAAGCCAACATCATATTGAACAGGGAAAAAAACTGTGGGAATTCCCTTTAAAATCAGGAACAAGACAAGGATGCCCACTATCACCACTCCTTTTCAATATAGTTTTGAGACTCTTGCCAGAGCAATAACATAAGGATATCAAAGGAATTCAAAAAGGAAAAGAGGAATTAAAATTGTACTCTATTTGCAGATGACATGATCCTATATTTTGAGGACCCAAAAAACTCAACCAAAAGGCTACTAGAGCTGATTAACAAATCCAGCAAAGTAGTGGAATACAAAATCAACCTAAAAAAATCAGTAGCTTTTCTATATGCTAACCATGAATCCACCGAAAAAGAAATCCAGAAAACAATTCCATTCACAGTAACCTCAAAACCAATAAAATACCAAGGAATAAACCTAACCAAGAAGGTAAAAGACCTCTACAATGAAAATTATAAAACACTAAAGAAAGAAATTGAAGATCTTAGAAGATGGAAAGATCTCCCTTGCTCTTGGATAGACAGAATAAATATTATCAAAATGGCCATTCTACAAAAAATGATCTACAGAGTCAACGAAATCCCTATCAAAATACCAATGTCATTCTTCACAGACCTAGAAAAATCAGTCATAAATTTCATATGGAGAAACAAAAGACCCAGTATAGCTAAAGCAATTCTCAGCAATAAGAAACATGCAGGAGGCATCATAATTCCTGACTTCAAATTATATTATAGAACTATAGTAATAAAAACAGCATGGTACTGGAAGAAAAAGAGGCACATAGACCAATGGAACAGAATAGAAGATACAGAAACAAATCCACACACTTATAGCCAACTGATTTCGACAAAGGTGCCAGACACATACATTGGAGAAAAGACAGCCTTTTCAACAAATGGTGTTGAGAAAACTGGTTATCCAGCTGTAGAAAAATGGAACTAAATCCTTACCTCTCACCCTAAGAGTCAACTCAAGATGGATCAAAGACCTGGAAGTTAGACCAGAGACTTTGAAACTACTAGAGGAGGGCATAGGTCCAACACTCCAACATATAGGCACAGGTAGAAAGTTCTTCAACAAGACCCCCAAAGTTCAGGAAATTAAAATAAGAATTAATAAATTAAAAAATTTCTGTTCATCAAAGGAAACCAACAAGAGTCTAAAGAGAAAGCCTACAGAATGGGAGAAGATCTTTGCCAGTTATCCCTCTGACAGAGGACTAATATCTAGAATATACAACGAACTTAAAAGACTTTACACTAAAAAAAAAATAACCCAGTCAAGAAATGGCCAATTGAATTGAATAGACACTTCACAAAAGAAGAGATACAAACAGTCAATAAATACATGAAAATATGTTCAACATCATTAGCAATCAGAGAGATGCCAATCAAAACTACACTGAGATTCCATCTAACCCCAATCAGAATGGAAGTCATCAAGAAGTCAAAAAACAATAAATGTTGGTGAGGATGTGGGGAAACTGGAACTCTTCTACACTGTTGGTAGGATTGCAAACTAGTTCAGCTGCTATGGAGATCAGTGTGGAGATTCCTCAGAAAACTGGGAATGGATCCACCATATGATCGGGCTATACCACTCCTGGGTATCTTTCCACAGGAACGAAATCAGGGAACTACAGTAATATATGTATACCCATGTTCATAGCAGCACAATTCACAATAGCCAAATTATGGAACCAACCTAGGTGTCCATCAAGAGATGGACAAAATTATGGGAAATACACATAATGGAATTCTACTCAGCAATAAAGAAGAACAAAATTATGTCATTTGCAAAAAATGGAAGGACCTGGAGAACATTATGTTAAGTGAGATTAGCCAGTCACAGAAAGTGAAGGGTCCTATGTTTTCTTTAATATGCGTCAGCTAGAGAGTAATTGGGATACCAAAAGGACTCCAGATTATGGAGGAGAAACCTCAGTGGAGCCAGGGAGGTGGTCTAAGGGAAGGGGGAGGGGGAAGAGTGAGGTTCATTGAAGGAATCACTACCATCGGCTATGTATACATACGTGAAAATACCAATGTCAATCTCAGTACTCTGTATGGGGAAGCGGGGGATGGGGAGGGACGGGGGGGGCAGCAAGTGTTGTGTGCATGCATGTCACTGTCAACACAATTTACATTATGATGTGAGACTATAATGCACCAATAAAAGCATATAAGAATACTGATTTTTTTTTCATTTTTGAAATCCACAATGGCATGTCTGAAGCGTATGTTAACCAGTCTTCCTTTGAAATAGCAGTGAAATCACTGTACAAAAGCTGTGGGGTCCACCACACAGACTTGGGGAATCCACCACAGATTTGGGGAGCAGCTGAATGTCTGAGACTCATGTGCTCCAGGTTCATGATGCCCAAGACATCAAGACATTGTGAGGCAGAACTGCTGCAATACTGACAGCGTGGAAATGGACTCCAGCTCCCGCCATTCCTTCCTTTCCAAAATATAGTCTCAAAATGAGGGGACAGCTCATCCCTAGGTCACTGACTCTTCACAAGCCGAGTGTCATCGGACCTGTCTCACCAACTGTTCCTTTACTAGAAATTCCTCATTCCTCTAAATAAAACAAAAGCCTAAGACTTCCTTAATTTCTATAAAGGTGTGACTCTCAAAATGAATGAAACCTGTGACCAGACCAAAGCCCGCTATGGCTGATAGACAAGGGGGACCCTGAAAGGGCCATGGTGAGGAACGTGGTGGCTTTCACTGGGTTACAGGAAGGCCGTACAAAGCAAGTGATCCTAGACCAGAGGCCAAGAAAGAAGGTCCCTAACAATGAGCTGCCTGGGGTTACTGTGACACTAGTCAACTAAAGCTGGGCATGATACAGTGACGACCATTATTGGGCAAGGTCACATGTTCCTTTAACCCCCATATTTCCAGCTAACAACTGACTGGTGCAATGGTGCCCAGATACATGGAATTTACGACAAGTGTTGCACTTCTAAGCCAACCAGGAAATGCCAACTTTCCTCTTAGAAGGATTTGGGGAATTCTGAAATGGAGCCTTATCAAATATTAGCAAGGTGACTCATTAGTGTGAGTGATCAGACCTGGGGAGGACTTCCGCTCTCCTCTCAATGGTTTCTGAGCCAAACCAAAGGCTCCTGTGCTTTATTTTAACCACTTAGTCTACCCCCCACCCCCATCCAACATCATGCTGAAACCACCCTCGGCACTGTGTCTGCACAACAGGCACTGTGTCTGCACAACAGCCGCCGTGTCTGTGGGTAACAGACCACATTTCAAAAGGCTCCCACATAAATGCAGGCAGCGTGGGTACTTATACATTTATAATGAGGCTATTTTTCCCAATCTCAGTTTCTTATTGATTAATACATCTCCTCAGGCCTTGTGAATTTATAAGTGTGACAGGCCAAGATAAACAAGTTGTATGCTGGTGAAAATCCAGCCAGGGAGGAATTCCAACCCTTCCTCAGTGTAGCGTGAAAACCCAATGTGCGCGTTGCTCAGGAACTACGGCAACTGCGCACACTGTTCTGAGTCTGATGCAATGCGGGGAATGATTATCTGAGCAGTAGAAAAACAACTCCCCTCTCTTCCTCCACATTCATCTGAGTTTCTGAATCAAGCTACAGCTACCTCCCTTGACTCAGGTCCCATCTCGTCACGGCCCAGCCATGTGCACAGCAGGTACAATCCCAGCCAACGCCCTGCCTTCCAACTTAAGTCGGCAATTTCTTTACTAATGACAACAATCCCATTCAAACTGGAGCAGTCGCTGTGACCAGCTCTTTAGAGGCAAACTTAAATGTTAGTTTACTTTTTGGCAGAAATCACTGAAAATGACCTGAAATAACCTCCTCTTTCAAGCTGACTCTTCAGATTCCTTTAAAGTCACCCCCAGCCCCCGGCATGTACGCACAGGAAAGCTGTCTATAAACACCTGCGCAGCGTGAGGCCCAGGGCAGGCCTCCAACACTAGACACTCCGGCGTCCTCCCTCTCCTCTGCTCACCCTGAAACACCCTCATGCAACTGGGGCCACGGAGTAGCCTGGTTGTCTTTCTCCTCTGGGCGTTCTTGATTTCGGGGACCACCGCGGGGCCCGGGGTGTGTGCTTACCTGCTCTATCCTCCACAAGAGTTCCTTCTTCTGCTGCTCCCACTCCTGCCGGTCCCTGTCCAGGCGGTCGAGGAGCTCCACCTTCTCCCGGTTCCAGTTCTTCTCGCTGTGGTGGATCTGCCAGCGCAGGTCCATGACCAGGCTGTGACTGTCGGCCAGGAGCTTCTGATGCACCTCCCTCTCCTTCAAGGCCCCTTTGCTCTCAGTGGAGGACTCCAGCTCTCCCAAGTTCTTCTCAGTCTTCTCTTCCAGCTGTCAAGGAGAAGAGACTAAGGAACTCCCTTCCTGACAAGTCTGGCATTAGAGGACGAGGAGAAGCTTGGCATATTTCCATAGGATCCCTGGAAACACGCTTAAAACAAAACTGGGCCAATTCCATGGAAGAAATAAGCTGTTTCTTTTTTCTTTTCTTTTTGTACTGGAGGCTGAACCCAGAGGCATTTGACCTCTAAGCTACATCCCCATCCCTACTTTATTTTGAAACATGGTCTCACTAAGTTGCTGAGGCTGGGCTCAAACCTGAGATCCTCCTGTCTCAGTCTCTCAAGTACTGTGACTACAGGTGTGCATCACCATGCCTAGCTCAAACTTCATTTTTAAAGTCTGAGTTAAGAACCTCCGACACAGAGAGTGACACTGAATGTTGAGCAGCAAGCCACAGAGCTCCCCATAGCTGGCCTCTCAGCTCCACTTTCCCAGTGTAAGTCACCACCATTTCTATCTGAACATCTACAGAGCTCCTTGAGGGCAGGTACCATGTCTGTCCCTACATCCCTAGCCTCTACACAACTTAGGGATGGAACAGCAATGGAACTTAAGAATCTTCAATAAATATTTGTCAAATATCCAGGAGGTTAAACACCAAAAACAAACAAAATATATCTTAAATATTACATATTCAAACTCGTGAAAACCAAAGAAAAACTTGAAGGCAGACAGAGACAAAAGACACACTACATAGAGAGGCAATAATGCCTTGAATGCCTCTAAAAGCATGAAGCATCCTCATGAGACAAAGGCCACAGGTAGCTCAATTTCCTTTTTTCTCTGGGTGCTCCTGATTTCCAGGACCACTGAGCAGTCTATGCTCTGCCCATTCTCAAGGGAGTTACGAAAGACTTCTCATCAGAAACTATGGAAGTCGGAGGGCAATGGAGTCATGTTCCTCAAATGATGAGGAAAAAATTTGTCAGAACTACATAGAATTCTATACTTAGCAATAACATATTTGAAAAATGAAGGAAAAATACTAGCAAATGAAAAGGAAAAAATAATCATTGCCAGAAGACCTGCACTTCAAGAAATTATGATAAAGTTCTTCAGACAGAAGGAAAGATATCAATAAACAACAACAAAAAAGAGAGAGCAATGGAAATGGCATAAATCAATGCAGATATACAACTCATTTTTCTTAATTTTTAATTGCTTTTAATACCACTGACTGAAGCAAAAATAGTTGCAATGTATTGTGTGTTCATAGAATATGTAAAAGTAAGTTATAACGGCAACACAGAGGATGGGAGAAGGAACTGGGAATATACTGCTGTAAAGTCTCACTCAGCATATGAAGTAGTATAATAGAATAATTCCAAGGCACACCCTAGGGCAACCACTAAAACTAAAAAAAATAACCTGCTGTTGTGTGCCTTGATTTTATCCTGATAAACAACCTCTTTTACTTGTTAAGTGCAGAAGCTTAAAATATTTTGGTTTTATGATTTCCAAAGAGAGCCCCCTATTTTTGCATATACTCCCCATTTGATTCTGTAGCACTTGTTAGTACAGGGATCCCTATTCCCAATTCACTGATAAAGAAATGGCAGCTGAGAGTTTTTTAAGGACTTGCCTAAGAACATAGTATGGAGTTGGAACTAGAAACTAGGTGAGTTTTCTTTAACTACCATTAACTATGAGTTATTGTCACTGGTAAATACTCTGCAAATTACATTGACTCCATTTCATTATTCATACATGGGGCTCAATTAACTTTCTTAAAATATTATTCGAAGACTCACTAAAACCATTTATAGCTCATTATCTAAGTCTAAATGAATACTTTCAACTGTTTTGAAACCAGTTGCTCAAAGACTTAAGCCAGCCGGTGTTACTGAGAAAGCCCATCTGTTCGTATCAGGTTGCTAAGGATTTGCTCAGTTAAACAAAACTTGCCCACAAAGGACTGCGGGCATAGAAGGAATACTGAGCATTGCCTCCACGGAGGGCAAAGACTTCACGCTGCCTCCCTCTGGATCTGAGCGGGACTCGGGCCTTCCAGGAGAGAAACAGGGAGGGCCTGTGCTCAGGGCTGGAGGGACGGGTAGCCACTCAAGGGAGCTGGTGACAGAGGCTGGGGTAGGGACAGACGGAGGTGAAGAGCAAAGCCATTGGGATGCTGCCTCATCAGCTGGCTATCACATGTGTATTTGGGGAAAATAAAACATTTTGCAAATATAAAGATAATGCAGAAACAAAATAGGGGAGAAACATCCACTCTCAGCCAGAAGACTATGGGGGAGCGTGGACTTCCACAGAGTTCCAACTCACAATCACTCCTGGAGATCCATATAAGCCAGAGTGGAAGTCAAGGTGCCGAGCCCCTGGAAGACAGACCCACCCACCGAAGGAGCTCCTAGCAAGCTAGTGCTTGCCTCAAGCAGCTTACCCCGTCCACGGCAGCAAATGACCTCCACTAGCCTGCTTCAGACAGTGGGGCCGGGTTCCTTGTTCTACCCACAAACTCCTCTGTGTCAGCACCCCTCACTGCCCTGACTCTCTGCTCCGCCCAACCCTGCTGCCTAGTTAGGAACCCTGTCTTTGATGACATCACGCAGTCAGGTTTCCTGGACTTCTAAAAAGACAGTGCCCTTCCCCGCTCATGAGCCTGTCCCCTCTCACTTAGTGACTGCCCTCTCTTCCTTTCCCTTCACGATGAAACTCCTTCACTCTCCGGGCACCTGACTTGCATCAGCCCCACATTCCAGTGAAAACTGTTGTCAACTTTTCCAAGTGATTTCCTAATTATGGAATTCAACAAAACTCTGTAGCGTTATCCGCCTCGACCTCTCTAAAGCATCCGATATGTTGAATTCCACTTGGAATTCTGGGGCCTTCCTCCCTTTGGCTTTGGGGACATTTGTTTCTGGATTTCCATTCACTTCTCTGGCTGCTCCTTTTTGATCTCTTCCTCTATCAGTTTCTTGAGAATGAGTATTTCAAGTTTCCTCTTCCATCCTCTCTTACTCTATGCGGTCCTAGAGATGCCACTACTGTTTACCTGTTCAGTACAACCATGATGTTTCAATTAACAATGGACCACATACCATGGTGTTCTCGTACAATTATACTGCCAATAAAGGCAAAATCATCTTAGTTTATTTAACTATACTCTATGATGCTTGTACACCTCCTAATGACAAATTTCTCAGCATGTGTCCCTTGGTTTAGTGATGTGTGACTGTACATGACTTTAGCCCAGCCCTATTAGGACAGACACCTCAAACTCAGCCTCTTCCCTCTCCAGCCCAACTGGCCCCTCTCCCCTGTTCCTGTCTTGGAGAATGGCACCATCACCCAGCTACCCGCGCTAGAAACCCAAGCGCCATGTCCGTGGCGTGCCACTCCATGAATCTGCTTAGTGGGTCATCGGGTCCTGCTACTTTCTACTTTTTATGCCTTCCCCCTAAATTTTCACTTCCATGGACACCATTTTACTTTGGTAACACCATTTCCTATCTGTCCTATTGTTTGGAGACTTTGGCTTGTGGAGCCCTTTGCAGTCTGGGGAAGCCAAAGGTTCCCTTCTCAATGTTAACTCTGAGATAGCCACAACAACTGAAATGTGAACTCTGTGATTTCTAAGGACTTGTTGCCTAAACATTTGTAATTGGAGGGTATGCTGAATTTTAGTAAAGGTTTAGTGAATATAAGATGTATCAAGAGTCAGAAGTAGAGCGTGGGCGTACCATGCATGAGGCCCTAGGTACAATCCTCAACACACGCGCGCGCACACACACACACACACACACACACACACACGAAGCCTTTTTCCTACTCTAGTTCAGCAATTCCCTGAGCTCAATCTACAGACCCCTGCTTAATCCATTCGAATGGTTTCTAATCCATTCCTAACCTTAAAGCCAGAATAACCTTTTTAAAAAAGGAAATCTGAACTTCTATGATAAAATTGGGATTGCAGTGTTAGTTCTATTTTTTTTAAAGGCACTGGGGATTGAACCCAGGGGGTGTTCTACCTCTGAGCTACATTCCAGCTCTATCTTTTATTTTGAAACAGGTCTCACTAAGTTGCTGAGGGCCTCCCTAAGCTACTAAGGCTGGCCTCGAACCTGTGATCCTCTTGTTTCAGTCTCCCAAATGCTGGGACTATAGGCACATGCCACCATATCTGGCTGCAGTGTTAATTCTTTCAACACTCTCCTTTCCCCTCACACCTGAGCTCCTTAAATGGGCCACGCTCCTTTCTTCACGATGTCCCTTTTTGCCCCAAACATCCTTGTTCTCTCCTGCATGTGGCCATCTCCATCCTTTCAGATTCATTATTAGCAGATTTTCCCCAGCAACAGCTCAGGCTGAGGTGTGTGGTCTGCTCGCTCTGCTCCCCACAGCCCCATGTATAAGCTGGTGAGCGCTTCTGTTGCTATTATACATGATACCCTATTATAGATTGGGTTTGGAATGTCCCGACAAAAGCTCATGTGTTGAAAGGTGTCCCTAGTGCAACACTATTCAGAGGTGAAATAACTGATCTGGGCTCTGATCTCATCAGTGGAGAGATCCACTGAGACAGTAATGGTCTGAATGGACTTACTGGGTGGTAACATAGGCAGACGGGGCGTGGCTGGAGGAGGCAGGTCACTGGGGCGTGGCCCTGGGGATTCTATCTGCTCTCTCTGCTTTCTGACTACTGTGAGCTGAGCTGCTGTCTCTGCCACACTCTGTGCCACCAAGATGTCTATCTTGAGCTGGCTGGATATGGACTGCACCACTGAAACTGTGAGCCCCAATAATCCTTTCCTCCTCCATGTTGTTCGTGTCAGGTATTTCGGTCACAGTGATGGAAAAGTAGATGAAGCAGAGCCCCCGTCTGGGCCTCTCATTGCAGTGACAGCTCGTGAGGAAAGTCTCATTTGT
This sequence comes from Glis glis, assembly GCA_004027185.1. Lineage (NCBI taxonomy): Eukaryota > Metazoa > Chordata > Mammalia > Rodentia > Gliridae > Glis > Glis glis. Next base: position 4,615 of record PVJS01030147.1, on the reverse strand, counting down.
TGCTGGATCCTCAGAATTTAGAACAAGGCTTGACTTAGGAGTCAGTGGAAAGAATCAGAGATGTGGGAAATGATACAATATGGGCTCCACTGAGAGAAAATATTTAAATTTTAGTAGAATTAAACATTTTCATTTAAGTAGAAGAGGGTCCAGATTCAAATAGACTAGCATTAGCCCTCATTCATTGCTTCTTGAGCTGTATGTGTTGGAAGAAACTTCCAGAACAATTTGGGCAGAAGATGAACTCTACCTGGCACCACATGGCCTCTGGGTTTGAAGTCCTTGCTTGGTTTCTTGGTGTGTAATGACTCTCCCTGAGGCTTTATTTGTAACAAACGTGGGTGGAATAACAGGTTCCTCTAAAACAAAGATGAATTGTTTTGAAATTGGCTCACATCAAAAATTATGTCTCCCTTCTTTAGCTACACTAACATTTTTGGAAGTATTTAGCAATCCCCTCTACCCCGTGCAAGTATCTTTAAATAGGTTTAACGTCAGCTCATCAGAGAGCATCCTTACTCATTTCGCCTCCAGGGCTGACTCTGCAGGCTGTGTACTAAGATAAACAGAGAATGCGGCAAGTCCCCCGCCAGGCAGCAGGCACGATCCATACCAGGTCACAGGTCTGTCTGGGCCTGGCCTGGAAGGCTGTGTCTTGGCTCTACACAGGGCTGTCAGCCCAGCCCCACTGCTGCTGGGGCACGTGGAGTGCAGGTGAACCTGTGGGTACCAGGAAAACTGTTTTCTTTGGGCATGACAGGCTCTTTTCATCTTCTATCAAGGTCCTCTGAAAGATGTCTCCTTTTCTTGCAATTCCTTTTCTTTCATGATTGAGCCAATTCATATAAAACTTTAATTACTTTATGCTTTGCCTCAAAACAGAGGGTAGAAAATAGATGATCAAAGATACAGGGACCGTGCTTTCCTCCCTCCTTCCTCATGATCAGGGGGCTGTTGGAGAGACCACCGTCGGAAGTATGTGACTTAAGGGCTTCCAGGGAAGAAGCGCTTAGCAAAGGCTGTTTCTGGTCTGATCTTAACTCCCCTGGCTGGGGTGTGAAATCTCAGAGGACGCAGGACTCCCAGCACCACGTGGTTCTGAGATCTGAGACACCTGCTTCTTCTGGGCCTGTTTCCCTTGGTGTAAAGAGGAGCCTGGAACTGACGAGGCTCCCGGGGCACGCGGTGGAAGGCCTACAAGGTCTTTTCAATGTTTTGGGAAATCTAAAGCATAGCCCATGTTCACCTTGGTCGGAGATCACTAAACCGCGGCTCCTGCTTTCTCCTGCTCAGCAAGACGCCACCTCACTGTGACCGTCCTTTGATGAGGCTCCCTGAAACCTTGCTCAGTGCGGAATGGGCAAGTCCCACTTCAACAAGTGCTGCTTGGTGGGGACGGTGTCTTGTACTTGGAAGGGGGGATGTCGGGACATGAGGTGGCTGGGAAAGGCTGGTCGCTTTAAGGAGAGCGACAAGCAGCCGCTCCTCTCCTTCTCCTGGCCCAGGGGTGCAGTGGAACTGAATCTGACAGTACCTCTTCCCCCACCCATCCTGATGGTAGACACGTGGTAGTGAGGAGCGGGGCAGGCCCGGGGGGGGGGCAGGTACCTGCTCCAGGCGGCATTTGAGCACGGCCCACTCCACGTCCCAGGCGGCCTTGTCGCTGGCGTATTGCTGCTGCAGCCGCAGCCGGGCGTGCTCGTCCTCCCGCAGCTCCGAGCGGAAGTCCTCCAGCAAGGCCCTGAGCGCGCCAAACAGCTGCTGGTTTTCCACCTGTGGGAACAGCGAGTCAGGCCCAGCCACCCACCCAAGAGCATCGCTTAGGCTGTTAGGAGAGGCTCTGGCAGCCAGGGGGCGCTGGTAGAGTGCAGGGTGGGTGGTCTGCACTTGGTTGGTGACAGTAAGAGGGTCCCATTGCTGGCCACTGGTGCCCACTGGTTCAGGAGGAAGGCTGGGGACAGCCATGTTCAGTGGCTGGAACTCGGGCCTGCACTGCAGGTACCCCCAGCAGAGGTGTCCAGGCCCCTGGTGAGCAGGGTGAGGATGCTGCAGGAGGCCTGGGAGCCAGGGCGGCCACGATGCTCTGGGACTGCAGACGTGCAGAGCTCCGAGGTGGGCCAGTCACTCTGTCATGGTGCAGGTATGACAAGATACACTGTCACTCTAGTGCCAGCTGCTGGAACTAGGAGGAGAATCATTCTGGGAATCACGACCACCAAACACAGGTGGTCATGCCCTGTGGTCACTAAGAGGTTGTCATGACAAGTGTGGCATGGTGGGGGTCGGGGGGAAGGTTCATAATGGAAACCTACAAGACACGCTCAACCTGCTTGTGCAGACTGCGCCGCGGTCCCCAAGACTGAGTTATGGTTCCCGCCCTTCTGCCTCTCAGGACTCTGCACTCGCCTGTCTAATGTCCCCAATGACAGCCACCTCTACTCGTCTGTCTTGTTCCTGCCCCACCACCATCACATCTGTTGGCGTCTGGGGGAGGGGCAGGATGACCCGCCCGCATCTCCACGTGCAGCACGTCCTGGGCTCACGCTGCGCACGTAGACGTGGCTGCAATGGAGAATGGGCTTTTATTACTGCTCTGTTTATGCCACACATAAAAGATGTTGTATTCCCTAGGACCTGCCCGGCCCTTGAAGGCAAATTTTAAAACCATGATTTCTATCCTAGTATGTGCCAGCACTGGTGTGGGAAAGGTTTGTCCCAACAGATGAGACACAATGAATCAATACGGCTCCTTGATAACAGGCTACGCGGACCACTCTTTCTCAATGAGAAAGCACCCAAGTGTGTCCTGGGCTTGTGGGATCTTCTTACTAGTTCATTTTTTGAAGCAGGAGGAATAAAAACTCTCTTAAGTCCTGCTGCATGCAGACAAGCCTTACTACAGGAAGACAGAGCCCACACTCTCAGACAGAGGCCCTGGACCCAGTTAGCCTCTCCTACCGCCCCATTCAGCAAGTGCTTCTAAAACCATCTAGCTAATCCACTAAACACACATACGGAAGGCCAGCCATATATGGGAAGAAGTTATGACACTTGAACATATGTTTAGATTTAAACACAGTTGAATTAGAAAAGAGGATTCTTTAATACAAGCAGTTTAACTAAATAAAAACTCCATAGTTGTCCCCATCATTTAAGAAGTTATAATATCAGATCAGTCTTTTGGTGGAGCAGAAAGCCCTATTTGTTAGCATTTATTGCTCTTTGGTTTTTCTCACCTGAACACCATTTATTTTAACTTGGGACAAGAGGCATTAAGAGTACAAATCTGTTACCATCTGAAAAATTCAGGGAACAGCGAACTTCTAAAAATCCTATACACTCTTCCTAACCATCTGGGTATAAATAAGTTATTACTATACTCAAGGGGATAGATGCCCATGAACTACATGAAACTATGATAAACTCAGAACAGGTTTTCAAAACTCGACACTAAAAGTATCTAAAAATTAGGAGTTTAAAAAAACCAAAAAAACTATAAGTGCAGTTGAGTGAGGAATTGCAACAATCTTTTCAGAAATAGTCTTTACTGAAAAATTATGTATTTTATGATAGATTCATTTAGTACTTTCATCTTTGTATTTTTAAATTAAAATCACTACTTTTTAAGTCAAAAGATTGGGGGGGGGCTAGGGATTAAAGCCAGGACATTCTACCCCTGAGCTATACCCCCAGCCCTTTTTAAAATTAAAAACTGTGATCCAGCTTTTGGAATCATTGCCTAGTTTTTACTGACAAGAAAGCAGAAAACCACGAATACATTCTCATATGTCATCAACAGCTTTCTATGACTCAAGTCAGTCACGTATGCCCTAAGCTTGGGCCCTTCTTAGCACCTATACGACATGACTGCTAATAACATTAGAATCGCAACTTCATAGTCCTGTTGCAGAATGAAAATTTGGTTTCTCTGGAAGTGAAGTAGGTACTTTTTGGCATCAATGGGTATCAGATTCAATAAAATTAAGCTTTAATGATTGTATGCACATGTGGGTCAGAGTAATCAACATAATAGCCTATGATCCCAGGACAATATTAATCATCATGGAATGAGCTCCAAAATTGCTTCGGGGTGAAGACGGCCAAGGGGAGGAGGGCGAGAGAGCCGTGAGCATGGATGCTTTTGGTGCCTGTCATCATAACCACCCGGGAGCAGCGTGTGGCGCGGCAGGAAGCCATGTGTTCTGCCGTGAATGGATGGCCATGTCAATGTCTTGGAGACCGAGAATAAGCCATGGGTGGGTATGATTCTTCTAAATGATTTTTATACACATTCACAAAAACAGTGGTGGTAATCACTACTAGTAATTGTTTTCTATAGGATAGGAGCTGGGCTAAATGATTCGCCTCTCTGACCTTACTGACACTTCCCACTAATACTGGGTGCATACTGTTATGCTGCCCATTTCACAGAGGAGGAACCGCTGCCTGGAGTGGCTCAGGCACTGGCAAGGTCCCACGCTTAAGGAAGTAAGAGCTTGGACCACAGTCTGTGTCTGCCTCCAACAGAAGGCCAGCAGAACCAAGCCAGGAATACGCAAGTTCTGACCTTTCGCCTTGCTGAGTTTTATTATTATTATTTTTTTTTTTTTTTTTT
>PVJS01030146.1:0-24287 GCA_004027185.1 Glis glis | reverse complement strand
GATTTTTAAAATTTAAATAATTTTGATTTAAATTTTTGATAATTTCTTTAGAATCTGTATTTTCTACATAATTTTAATATGTAATATTTTAGAAGAAAAATAACATTTTAAAAGTAAAATTAACTACATATTTTATTTAAAATTTTACACCTATAATGATTGCACCTTCATTATATTTTATTCCTAATTCTCCAGATTGGATACAACGATATAATGATCAAAGTGGATGAACATGATCAGTTGTGAAAGCAAAACAGTTCCCCTTTTGTGTTCAACTTAGAAGTTCCCTCTGGGTTTCACAAGAACTAGCAAAGCAAGTTATTTCTAAGTACAAACGTTTTAATGGTTCTCAGTTTATCCCTAGTGCTGACGTGTTGTCTTTCAGCTAGCTCTGAGGTTTTAAAAGTGGGCAAATATAACATTGCTGGTAGACTGGCACTTCCCCATCTTATTGTGAGAAGGGACTATATAGGAAATTTATCTGCACAGTAGAAATTAGCAAAATGTACATTAAATATGTGTGATACTGTCTGAAAAAGAACAAAAGTCCTGAACAAACTCATGCCGTTTATCTGTTACTCAGCTCACTCGCAATCTTTAGAGGAGACTTGGACAAATTTTAGTCTCAGATTCACAAAAGAGTCCATGGCTATTCTGTTCCTTTGGGTAGCATTATTCTTCACTGGTGACAATAATCACAGCCCAAATCATTTAGTATTTTCCCCAGCATCTGCTGTCCAGCCCCCACTGAATCTGAATGAGACAATCTCCCTTTTGTGTGTGTGTGTGTATGTGTGTGTGTCAGGGGGGGGGGGTCTTGTGAGTTTCTAGCTACTATTATTTAATTGTCTCATATCTTTATAGAAGAAAAAAACAAGCAAACCACTCTTCCAAGGGGTGAAGAAAAAAGACCTCTAGATGATTTTTTTCTCTCTTTCCAATTTCTGTTCTTCTCCCTACACAGGAGCACACTTCAGGAAATTGTAAGTTGTTTTTTTTCTGTGGGTATAGTCCAATATGATGTCTGATATAAGGAACAAAATTAGGTTCATATTATCTCAAGCATGGAAAGTCCTAAAATGTAGTAAGATTAATAATGATGATAAGAAAATAAAAATAAATATTCGGTATGTTTTATAAAACTGGTCAAAAATATACACTATTCTACTTTTGTAGCCTGCTTGCCTAGAATTCTCAAGGTTCTGGGATAAATACCTCACACTGCATACTTATTGCAGTAAAAATGAATGAATAAATAATTCTACTGTTTTACCCCCACTTATCACCAATGTCATGTTAATATCATTGCTCTGGACAAAGCTTTAAGAATCTCACTAAAGTATAAAAAAAGACCAAAAAGTGATGGAAAAAAATAAAAACTCCCACCTCATTTCTATCTACAATTACCTGCAACTCTTCTTGTATTTGTGTAAAGTAAGATTTTCCTATGCCTTTAATGTCAATATGTAATAAAAAATAAAAAATAAAAGCCAAATAGGTTTAATATCTTAACTTTATGCCTGAATCTGCATTTTTCCCTTGAACTTGATTGAACCTTAAGAGTAAATTAAATTTAAATGCATCCATGTCATAGATTCATTACTCTGGGGTGTTCCAATCTTTTCCCAGTTAAAAATAACTTAGCTCATCATTAATTACAAGGATTATTTTTTCCTGTTGATTTAGAGTATCTAAGTCATACTCGTTCTTTTTAAAATTGTGTTACCCTATCTTTAAAGACCTACTACTTCATAAAACAGGGCTTGGTGTTCAGGTACACACACACACAAACAGATGGAATAGTTTCTTAAGGTATTCTAATGTCCTTTTCCATATTTAATGTTGTATTTCTTAGTATGCATTCTGGCCTCCTGTATAAAATTCTCATAATTCCTTTCCTCCCAGTTACTCTTTTAAGATTTTCAGTAAGGGCACAGATTATTGGTCTAATAAGAATAAAAGAGACTAGATTGAGAGTAGAAAAATGTTCCTCAAAAATATACCTGGGCTGACAATTCCTTTTAAAAGTATTCGAGGTTTTCTTTACAGGTTATTTCTGAGAGAAAACACAATTGGCCATAGTCTGTTGTCTTAGATTTTCATCTACATTTGCACAATGTCAACTTGAATATAATAAAAGTCATTAGTACACCAACTTTCAACTTGCCAGCCTTTATAACCAAATGGAGTGGCTCTTTGTTCCAAGAAAATGCCAGGAAAGCAGACAGAAGGCACAATTTGGCCTAGAGACGAATCTTTGTCTATGTCAAAAATTCCATTGTATATAGGAGGACATACAGATAGAAATGTGTTTTTAATCTTAAAACATTTAAGAGTTGGCAATAAACACAAAATTAACTTACCATTTGAGACACTTGTGAGTTCTAAAGGAATGATACAGAATCAAACGCAAGAATTACTAATTGAGATAATGCATGTGGTTGAACATTTTGAATTAGATAACAGTAAAAATATGTTATTATTGCTTAACAACCAGCACTGGGTGCATTTAATATGCAAACTTAATTATGTTGGAAATTTTCTTAAACAAACATAAAATGCACAGTTGTTATTATGATTTATATTATTTAATCATCATTCATTTTAGAGCTTGTTTATTTACTATTTAAATGAACTCGGCTCAATTTTGGACCATTCTTGGTAATCACAATTCAATCTGAGAACTATACTTTTTATTTATTTGGCACTAAATTTTCTATTTCAGACTGGAACTTTCTGTGCTTTAGACTATTCATTTTTAATTCGATTTTTCATCGCGGTGACAAAAATACCTGACAAGAACAACTTAGAGGAAGAAAGATTTATTTGGATCAGGGTTTCAGAGGTTCAGTCAATGGTCAGCCAGCCTCAAGGCAGAAATATGTCAGCAGGGCATGGCATAGGAAAGCTTCTCAGTTCATGGAAGCCAGAGAAAGGAGAGAGAGCGAGAGAGGAAGGAGCCAGGGACAGATATAGTCCTTGCGGCCACAGCCCTAGCGACCCACCTTCTCCAGCCATGACACACCTTGAACCTTGCAAAACTGGGGACCAGGTTTTCAACACATGAGCTTCTTGGGGGACAATCCAGATCCAAATTACAATATCATCCTTTTACAGTTTTGGACATCTCATTGCTTGGTTTGCCAGGACAGAAATAATATTTGCATTTTACTTTTGTTTTAACCAGTAAGTTATTTATGCCTGTGTTAGGCAGAGAGGCAAATAATAGTGTGGGGGGGATGTAGAATTTGCTTCACTGGGAGTGACAAAAAGTCACTTCACCTTGGGTGATGAGGAACCTTGCCCATAAACCACTGCCTTCATGATCAGATACCTCTTAAATCTGAAAGGAACCAGGTATAACCAGCCTAGGGGTGTTTTAGCTTTTGTGCATGAACAGAACATGAAGGCACTATTCTTTGGGTGACCTTGGTTCATTGTAATATCATTTACATTGCAGTTTTGACACCCCCCCCAGCATGGGTTTTGCTTAGGTACCTATGGGAAATTTTTCAACATGATGGAATCATGCAGTTGCACCAAACTGTGGCATGAAGTAATAGTAACCACGCCAAATGCACACAACATGAGGAGGATATAGAAGCCGGCCATGTGGAAGATGCCAGGTCACTCTCACTCTTGGAAGGGCCCTCTTCATGGTTCTCTGGAGCATATTTTTACCCTCCTAACATGGTTTCCTCTGTTAAAACAGCTCACTCACTTCCCAAAATAAATATTTTATGCTTATAATATCTGTTTCTCTCAACAAAAATCTTTTGGGAAGACAAGAATAAAGGAACTGTTTCCCAATAATGCCTGTACTGTAAGAAAATAGGTACTTCTGTACTTCTCTCACACAATATAATGATGTCTCCCAGGGAATAAGGCAATTTTCAGAAAAACCCATGAACATATGCCTATGTCTATTAGTTAATATAATTACCTCAATTATCTGTAGTAGTGCTTTAGTTTCTTGTTTCAGCTAAGAGATCTGACCTGAATATGTTGGGAAAAGATAATGAACAAAAATATTTTAAAAAATTACCCCAGGATAAATATCTAAATCACAATATATTTCTAGTCCAAAGGTGACCAATTGTGTGAGGAACTGGAGCAGTAGAAGTTCACATAAATATTTATGGGAAGAATAAATGTGAGAGAAGACACGAATTTGTCTCATCCAATCTCAGAAGATATACCTCTACCAATCTTTTTAGATTAAAGAGGGAGAGAGGAGTGTATTCTAAGTTTTTAACAAAAAGTATTTTCCTAAGTATATACTTTAATAGTAAACTGAAATTGGAGTTTCTAATTTCAATGATAAACTTTTATTCATTTTTAAAATTACAAAGTATAAAAAATACATTTAACTATAAAAGGAAAGTAAATTACACAAGAATTAAAGCAAAGAGATTTTTATCTGCTTTTGTGAAAATAACTTTTCTTCATTTTTTGCTGAGCCATAAGAAGGTTGGAGAAACAAAGAGATGAGGATCTGTCTAACATGTTCTGGAGCTCTGATGTAACTACGACTGGAAAATAGGAAAGTAATTACTGAAGGAAATAAAAAAACCTTGAAATAGATATCTGAAATAAATTTTCATATATGTGAAGTACATCTTTTTCTATAGTTCTTCCCTCCCCCTTCCTCCCTCTCTCTCTCTTTCCCTCCCTTCCTCCTTCCCTCCCTCTCTCCCTCCCTTCCTTCTTGCCTTCCTTTCTTCATCCTTCCTTCCTTCTGATTACACATACTTCAGTTTAACTAACGTGATGAAGAAATCATTCATCTGCCAAGTTATGAATTCTTATTTTTTAATTAAAAAGGGTTTTAAACAAAAACTATCACTTGCATCTCGGGGCTGATGAAAGGTTTTAATCATACATGAACTAACAGCACAATTATCACTTTTGGACTATTTCAAATTCTGTGAAGTGTTTATTCTTTGGTATACAGTAACTTCTTGAACACATCTACTCTAAACATCATAAGTTGAATATATTTGCCAGAACTAACATAAATGACATTTGCTCTTCTGCAAAAAGGAAGTTTAACCAAAAATCTTTTCCTTGTCTACAGTTTTCCCAAGGTTCAGTTATCTGAATTTAATATAAACATGGCTCTGGATAAATAATCTAAGTTTGTTCTCATACAGTGTGACTGTTGACGCAGCTAGGAGTCTGTCACCCTGTGTAATTGAATGAGATGGTTGCCTTTGAAAGTTGACAAGAACACTTCTTTACCTTTCTGTATTCTAGGCACTGCCTTCACAGCTAACTGCATTTTTGGCAGGAAAACACATTTAATTTGGCTCATGTTTCTTCTCTCATTATCAAAATTATTTATAGAATACCAATGATAGATGATTTGCTCCTTTTCCTCTGGAATATTACCAAGGCTTTATAGAAAAGTTAAGCTAAAAATGGGAGAAAAAATCATGAGGTAACATGTCATTTGTAACAGTTCATTATGATTTGTTAAAATATTGAACCTCAGTTCATAGATTCAGTATCAATTTTCATAATTATAAATGGACTCTTTCCTGACGTAGAAAAACCTCACAACTCTATTCCTTTTTGTCTCTCTACATTATACATATCTATCTTTATATGTCTATCTCTTTCTGTCTACATTATATCATATTCTGGAAAAGTGGGATACTTATGACAGATGTTCAGCATGATAATTAATACACAATTCAACTACTAGGCCAAATCAAAATAATTTGAACAACCCATATGTTTTAAACAACCTGACAAATTCAAATGTCATAAAATACTTTGGTAGAAATTAGAGTCTGAGAGGAATTCTTGGTATATAGGGATGAAAATAATGTAAACTGTCCAGTCAAAGCATATTTGAGTTCCTTGTGGATATCCTCATAAAGAAGTACATTTGAATTAATGTGAATAATTCATATGCATAATCACACTGTATCTCCAAGTTTATTGATATGTTTAAGAAGGAAATATTTAGTATTTTAATTTTTATTACTCTACCAAACTATAGATGATAATTGGTGAGTAAAATTATACCCTCTATTAAAACTTTAATTAAAGATGAAAGAAGTATTGGTTCTTTAGTAAACTTATGGTTGATTTAAATGGTTGAATGGCAACTAGCTCATATTGGCTGAGGTTGCATATTGTGTTAAGATTTGTTTGCAACAAATTTCAAAAAAGAAAAATTAAGAACTAAAAAATCATATGATGTCATTCTGTTCACAGGTAGATAATCATGGAGATAGAATCACACATGGCTTTCAGGTTCTCAGAAACCTTGAGGGACACTTTTGGATTCTGTTTGCCAATTTGGTGTGTAGAACATAGACCTCTCTGGAAATTTAGCTATATTACTTTTTGCTTCAAGAAAAAAACCCTAGATACACATAATAATTGCAGAAGTAAATAAGTTAGAAGGAAACCCCAAGAAAAATAATATATAAAATCACATAATTAGATTGGTCTCTTTTATTTATCTTTTATTCTTTTTCTGTTTGTAGAATACCTGTTTATATCTACTGAGCACCTGCTAAATGCAAGGGGCTTCATTAAAAAAACTAGTCAGACAACAAACAAGAAAGCTGACACTAAGATTCTGTTTTCTTGAAAAATATATTCATTTTGGTTTGCTTTCCTGATTATGTGGGTAGTATTAATTCTTGACACTATTTTCAGTGCCATTAAAAACTAGGTGTATCAAAGCATCTATAGGCATAAACTCGTAATTCTGCCAACTAGCTAATTCAGTGTAGATTTTAATTCAAAGCACGACAAACCAATGCCTACATTATCTAGTATTACAAAAAACTGAAGCCTCATCATCATGCAAATTCCTGACTATACTGTTAATTTAGTTGTAATCATATGCTTTTAGTATCCTCCATATGTATTCATTTTAATATTTCTCTATGACAGAAAACATGTACTAAACAAAATATCTGCTCCAACAAATACTTGTAAAACTAACAATATAATCATCACTCATTTCAATTCAGACAACAATGCCAGAAACTCAGTATTCAATCATGTATTCTGCTCCAAACACAAGCATATATATCCCTCTTCTCAGAAATAACAGCTATATGATTATCAGTTCAGTTTTTTCCTTTATACTTTTCTTATTTATCTATGCATCTCTAAGTCATGTAATTTTCTTTTTCTCACTCTTAGAGCATTAAAAAATAGTATCAAGTGTGTAAAATCTCTGTGTCTTGCTGTTCTCATCCAAAATTTTAATTCTAGAATTCATCCATATTTTTGCACTTAGCTACAGATTGTTTTGGGGATTTTTGTTTGTCCTTCTGGGGATAAAACAGTTGGTTATTTTTTTTATTATTTTTTGTGGTACTGGAAATTGAATCCAGGGGTGTTCTATCTCTGAGCTATACCCCGAGTCCAATTTTATTATTTATTTTGAATCGAGGTCTAAGTTGCTAAGGGCCCCACTAAGTTGCTGAGGCTGGCCTTGAATCTGACTTAGCCTCCCAAATATTGGGAATATAGGCCTGTACCAGTACACCCGACTGGTTATTTTATTTTATTTTATTTTATTTTTTGTGGAACCCAGGGGCGTTCTACCTCCGCGCTACACCCCCGGCCCCATTTTTTTATACTTTATTTTGAAACCGGGTCTCACGAAGTTGTGGAGGGCCTCACTAGGTAGAGAGAGAGAGACAGGAAGAGAGAGAGAGAGAGAGAGAGAGAGAGAGAGAGAGCGCTGAGGCTGGCCGCAAACCCGCATCCTCCGGTCTCTGCCTCCCAAAGTACTGGGATTACAAGCGTGCGCCACCACACCCGGCCCGACTGGTTATTTTTAATAGTAGTTTGAATGTCATTTTTAGACTATATTATTATTTATGTAACCAACAAGCATTCCAAAATACTGATAGAAGGTTGAATTATTTCCAGTTCGGAGCTATTTTAAATGGTGCTACAATAGACTACATAACCAATATATTATGTTGAATCATAATATATTGGTATCTACTTATTTAGAATGTGTGAATTTTTTTTCTTTTCATTTTGTGGGCACACTAAAAGTTACAACAGCCATCTTAAATTCAAAGTTTATTGATAGATTGATCTCTTTGCTGTATGTTATATGGACTAAACTGTAGTAACCATGGTCTGCAGTAATGTTATTGTTATTAGGTATCTCTATTCTGTCTTGGGTTTTTAACTCTAAAATGCATTGTTCATTTGGTGTGTGCAGTCATTATTCATTTAGATTCGCCTGTGTGTTTGCCATTTATTTGCTCTTCATTCCTTCTTCCTTTCAGACCTTCTATCTGGGTCATTTGCCCTGTGACAGGCATATGGTAGCAGCCTTTGCTTGAACATGAATTCATATCATTCTCATTCATGAAGAAACTTGCTTGACATTGAGTTCCAGGATTCCAGTCTTCTGTCCTCTCCTGCACGCTGAAGATGGCTTTCCACTGTCCGTCAACTCACCATCACTACTCTTAAGCCAGTTGTCAGTTTACCTTTCACAACTTTGTGAGATAACTTTTCATCCTTTGATTAATTTTAATAAATCTTTTTTTTGTGGTGTTGGGGATCGAACCCAGGGGCATTCTACCTTCAAGCTACACTCTAAACCTGTTTTTTTTTTTTTTATTTGGAAACAGGGTCTCACAAAGTTGCTAAGAGCCTCGCTAAGTTGCCAAGGCTGGCTTTGAACCTGTGATCTGCCTGTCTCAGCCTCCCAAGTACTGGGATTACAGGCATGAGCCATCACACCCAGTTATAAATCCTTTTTTATTGTAGTTTTTTAAAGTTTCACTAAGATCGTGTCACAGTTTTAATTTGTGTTTTCTTGTTTTTGTTTAAACTACATGATTTTTATTATTTTGTTTGGAAGCTCTAACTATTATTGATGGGAAGGTATAAGAAATCTTGTGCAATATTATAAGAAGCATAAACCTAGCCTGGCACAATGGCACAGGCCTGTAATCCCAGTTCTCGGGAGGCTGAGACAGGAGAATAGCAGGTTCAAGGCCAGCCTTGGCAACTTAGCAAGACCGTGGAGTTGTAGCTCAGAGGTAGAATTCCCCTGGGTTCAAACCCCTGCACCACAGAAAAAGAAAGAAAGAAAGAAAGAAAAGCCCTAAAATAGTTTCTCTCACAGTTATGGCAAGCATTACTTATTCATGTATTTTATAAAGACCAAGATCTATCTATTTATCCATCTATGTGCCTCCCTCCTTTCCTTTCCCTTCCCTTCTCCTTCCTTCCTTCCTTCCTTCCTTCCTTCCTTCCTTCCTTCCTTCCCTTCTCCTTCTCCTCCTCCTCCTCCTCCTCCTCCTCCTCCTCCTCCTCCTCCTCTTTCCTTCCTTCCTTCTTTCCTTCCTTCCTTCCTTCCTTCCTTCCTTCCTTCCTCCTCCTCCTCCTTCCTTCCTTCCTTCCTTCCTTCCTTCCTTCCTTCCTTCCTTCCTGTTGTTTTAGTTTTGTCATTGCCTGGTTTGTTTATTTTTTGTTTCTTTAAATAAGCATATAGTCAGCTAATATACATAGAAAAGATCTCCAAGGCTAGGGAAAATTCATAAATTGAACTGTGTAAGAGGAACTTAATTTTATTATTTATTTGAATTATATGTTAATTACATATTGTTTGTCATTTTACATAAATATCTATGCATATATAATATTTGCCTAGAACATAGAAGGTTTAGGCGATCAGTTTTAGTTAGCCAATCTGGCTTGTAGATGGAGTTTTGCGTTTATTACGCACTCTATTGTGTTTTGAGATCAAACCCCTATTAGTTAACTGGACAGAGCTAATGAGATTATCCAAAGAAAAATATTAGCTTTTCCAGTTACAATATTTATTTTTATTATTTCATTTAAAACTTTAAAAATTGCTATCAAAATAGGACTGGTTTTTGGCTTTATATAAAATTATTTGAAAGCAAGTTTGGTTAGAACTTCATTTAGCCTAGTGCTTTGGCATATTTAAATTGTTTCTAGTTGGGATGGGATCTGGAAGGAATCACACCAAGTACTGTATACACATATATTTGTATCACATTGAACCTCACTATGATGTAAAATTATAATGAACCAATAAAAATATATTAAAAATTCAAAAATGCTTCTATTATTTTAGAGACATACTTTACAATATGCAGTACAGAAGAAGAATAGTACACTGGAATGAAAACCCAACTGGAAGTCAGTTGATTTAGTTGTTTTTTTTTAAATTTTTATTGATGCATTGAAATCATACATCATAGAGAGTGATAGGGATGTACATGCACACAGCATTTGATGAGCTTTCCTCTGGCTCCCAGCCCGCTCCTTCCCCTTCCCCACACGTGATACTGAGGTGGGCACTGATAATTTTGTATATGTACATAGTGCCAATTGAAGTGTTTCCTTCATAAGTCTCCCTCTCCCCACCCACAACCTTCCTCTAAACCCCTTCTATTACTCCACTGCGGTTTTGCCTCCTTTATCTGGAGTCTATTTAGGCAAGTCATTTAAATTTATTTCCTTTTCTTACTTGTAAATGAGGTAAACAATACATACAGAAAAGTACAAATACTATAGGTGTAGATTCATGGATTTTTATAAACTGAACACAATCATATATTAAAGGCCTAGGATAAAAAAAGACACACACACAACTAGATCTTTGAAGGCTCCCTGTATCTGCCTAGAACTCCTGTGGGAGGCTGCTATTATTCTAGTTCCCAGTAAAATCAGTATGTTCAGCCTGTTTTGTTTTTACTTCATTAAATTGGAGTAAGAGTGTGTACTCTTTAGCATCTGACTTTTAATGCTCAATTTCATGTTTATTTTATTTATTTATTTTTAGAATTTTATTTTTGCAATATGATTATACATTGTAGTGAGGTTCAAAGTGATATATCCATACATGGACACAACATCTCTTGGTGTGAGGTTCCCTCCTAATCCCATCCCACTACCCTCTTTCTCCTTCCCAGTTCATGCTAGTAAGTTTGTTAGTGATACCTTCATATATGGACATAATATTATTTGGTCTCTTTCCTTCCTTAAGCCTCCTTTTTGTCTTTTTCCTCCCTCCCTCAATCCCATTCCATACAGAATTAAAATTAGAATACTATAGTGATACATGCATTCATGTTTATAGCAGCACAATTCACAATAGCCAAATTATGGAACCAGCCTAGGTGTCTGTCAACAGATGAATGGATAAAGAAATTGTGGCATATATACACAATGAAGTTTTATTCAGCCATAAAGAAGAACAAAATGTTATTTTCAGAATAATGGATGGAACTAGAGAAGACTTTGTTAAGTGAAATCAGCCAGTCTCAGAATGTCAAAGGTCATATGTTTTCTCTCATATTTGAAAGCTGGAGAGAAAATATGAAAGAAGAGGTACTTCATGATAATAAGGAGTGAGACCACTAGATCAGTCTTCTATTATAATATTCTTTCATACTACTGAGACTATTTGTAGACTGTTCTTTTTACTGATATATAGTAGGCCACTACGTGAATACATCACAAACTATTTTACTGTTGGTAGATATTTGAGTAGTTTTCTCTTTGGGTTTACTATGGAAAATGCCACTTACATCTAGTAAATGTCTTTTGGAGAATACATGCAAGCTCTTTTTTTTCTTTTTCTTTTGGTGGTACTGAGGATTGAACTCAGGGACATTCTAGCACTGAGCTACATCCCAGCCCTTTTTGCTGGGGGGCATTTGATATCCAAACCATAATGGTTGGTTTACTACTTAGTATAAAATACTGAGTTTTCTAGGTTGGATGGGTTCCCTAAGTTCTTCTGTGTCACACCCCACTGCACATGTAGGCTCTACCTGGCCTCCTGGGTCTCACTGTGACATATTGGGCACAGGGACCCAGAAGGACAGTGCTGGTACTCTTACCACAGTTTTTACTGTGAATGATGCCAAGGGCAAGAACTTTTTAACCCATTTCCCATTGGCCCTAAGACTACTTGCTAGCAGCACTTGCAGCTACAGTCTTTACCCTGAGATAACTCAGGGATTAACAGTCCTAAAGGATTTTCACGAATGGATAAATCAAAAGACACTGACAATGACAAACCAAAAGTCTTTTTTGTGGTAATGTAACTGCAAGGTCTTGTGCAGAATCCTGAGCGGAAATGTTCTGGTTGACAAGGCCTCTTTTGGATACAACTTATCTCAATAATTCTTCCACATCTTCTGGTCAATCAAAGGCCCAGATTTTATTGCAGATGACCAAAACTGTGTTTAACTTTCTTCTAAATAAGTTTTTAATGGTATATACTCAAAACAGAAACATTGCAAGTGATGAATCACAGGCAGATTTACTTTAGCATCAAAGAGCTCATTTGCATAAAATTAAATGTACATAGCAGCAAGCTACACTTTAATTTTTCTAAGTGGGAAATGGGTTAAAATCATGCTTAGAATTATTTAGTACAATACTTAAAGTGCTATGTACTTATAAAAAATTTTTATTCTTGTGAACATCTTTTGTCTCTACGTCTATACATTATAGTTTCTTACATCTTTAATTGTTTTATGCATTGGCAATAAAAATGATTGGAATTTAAAACTATTGTCAATTGTACTCTTTGTGATGTAATACCTGATGTATGTGTTATTTTCTCCCATAAAGCCAAATACCAATTAATTTCTTATTGTGTACCAAATATTTCCTTATAGTACATGTACTTATTCTATTTCAATATTATATCCTATGTATTTATGACAAATCTGTATGTATTTTTATTTATTATTATATTTTATAAATTGATAAAAGTTATATCATATATACCTAAGTAGCTTGCATATTTATTCATTCACTATTTGGATGACTATATTTCATGAGCTGCCATTTTGTTATAATATGTGATCTTATTTTGATTGTTCTTGTCTCATGTGTTTGTTCATAAATTTATCTAATTTGAGGATCCATAACGAAAAGGGTTATTTCTTCTTCTTTTTTTTTTTTTTTTTGATACTGGAAACTGAACCCAGGGGCATTCTACTGAGGAAGTAGAAAAAAAGTAGGCAGACAGGGCCGGAGGGCCATGGTGGAAAAACTTCATTTCCTGAGAGGCAACAGATGTTAACTAACTTCCAAAACTCCTAAAGAGACCAGACCTCCCAAATGTCAAGTGATAATGAGATCAGAAGCCTCCTGAGAGTGACCAGAGCTTCACAAAACTCCAGTTGTTCCTGCTGATAAGCAATCCTAGGAGATTTCCCAGAGAGTCCAGGAAACAGCATCTGGAACCACAACCTAAAGCAGGAGACTCAAAGAAGGACACTATGCAAATACACTATGCAAATCCCAGGGAACTGCCTCTGAGATCTCAACTGGAAAGGAGACTCAGAAGTATATAAACCCTAGACCAGCCACTCTAAATGGTTTTCCCATTCTAGGAACCCCTCTCTTTTGGGAGCTTTCCTCTTTCTCTCACTTGGTCATGTTGGTTTTGAGAGAAAGCGGTGTGTAATAGATGGCACTTGGCCCGGGCAACTCCCAGGTAGTGACCTGAAGGCCTCTGCTGGACATCAAGGCCGACCGGGGCCCCTAGGGGTAACCTGCACCACTCTTCAGCAGATTGCAAGGACTTTGGGAAAAAATCGTTTGCAACTGATGGTGCGTGGCTTGGGCGACTCCCAAGTAGTGTCCAGAAGGCAGCTGCCAGACTCCAGGGTCCCCATTGCCCACAAGGGTGTTCTGCCTCTTTTCCCCTCCCCTGTTCTCTTTACAATAAACTCCCTGCTTGCCTTTCTGTTGTCTGTGAGTGTCATTCTTCACAACTCACAGACAAGAACCCCGGTAAGGAAAACATCCGTTTCACTACCTCTGAGCTAAACTCCCACCCCTATTTTATTTTGAAACAGGGTATGACTAAGTTGCTGAGGCTGCCATCTAACCTATGATCCTCCTGTCTCAGCCTCCCAAGTACTGGGATTACAGCTGTTCACCACCATGCCCAGCAACATTTTTATCTTCTCAGAAGATGATGCTTCTATCCTTTAAAAGGTCTGGGTAAAGACTGAATGTTTGTGTTCCCATACATTTATATGTTAAAACCTACATCTCCAATATGATGGGAAGAAATCAGATGTGGATGAGATTAGGAAAATGGAGCCTGCATGATGGAATTAGTGCCCTTAGAAGAATAGACACTGGAGGGCACTCTCCCTCCCACAGGACATGCACTAACAAGAAGGCCTGTGAGCAAACAGGGAGGTGGTGGCTGCCTGCAGGCCCCAGCACAGAGGCCTCAGAATCAACCCTGTCCTGCCAGGATAGCACCTTGAATCTGGACTTCCTAGCATCCAGATCTGTGAGAAGAATGTGTTGCTTTAGCCACCCCGTATAAGGTATTTTTGTGGGACAGGATGAGCTAACTAATACCAGTCCGTTTTCATTACTTTTTGCTTCATGCGTTCATTCTGGTTTCAAGGCTTAATAAGAAAAAGATCATGCCTACTACTTCTTTATCATCCTGGAATACTGGCTTATCCTTATATAATCCAATCAAACTCTGGGAGACTCAATACCATAAGTCAAAACTAGAGCAAGCACCAGAATTTTTTTTATTTAATTTAGTAGAGAGCGGTGTGCATGATCAGTATTTCTTATGAGTCATTTAATCCAAGAGATAAACATTTTTTAGCAAGGAATCAATTAGTATAATGGTCTTTAGATGCTGAGGCCCCATAGTTTAGAGTTTTTATATCTAATGGCACATTTATTAATGATGTCTCATCTTTCAAGATGACTTCTTTGGTAATTTTGAAGAGAAGTGTCACAGCAAGGTCAAGGTCAAGGGTTTCATTTATAGATGTCAGCACGGATGCTAGGGATGGTTGGAAAACTAAATGCCATGTTCACCTGAGGGACCCAAAATCATGGTAAATTAGTCAATTGGGAATGAAAGCCTGATCAACTCTGGGATGTCTTTCTCAATAGGCTGTTTTCTCATTATTCCACTAGCCTCTTAGTTATTATCCAACTGTTTCCTCTATCTCTGTCTCGTGTTCTGCTTTCCTCCTTTGTTGTCTCAATATTTATTTATAGTTATCATTGTTTGAGTTTTCCCTGCGTTTGAGTTTTCTTCATTTCTGTTATAGTATATTTAGATCTGTTTAAGTCTATTACATGCCTTTCATTTCCATTTTAGTTCTAATGGTTTCTATTTATTTTTTCTTCTGTTTATCAGACAACAGAGGTCACCCAAAAGAAAAATCTTCTTGGGCACTACTCAAGATAACAATCTCCTCACGCATTGTTAGCTGTCCTTGAACAGTTTAAACAAAATGTATGCCTACTGATAAGACAGTGTAGGTCGGGACCTGGAAGATAACAGGAACACCCTGAGTCACCTTGTGACTTTGGGACTGGGGTCATCTTCACATACCTCCTCTTGTCCACTCCTCACCAAAGTCCCCTATAAAAGAAGAGTCCTGTACTCCCGAAGTGTTACAGGGCCATGAGTTTCCCTCGGTTTTTGTCTCCCCCCCAAAAAAAAATTTCATTTGGGGGATGCAGCTAGGATAGGCATGAAAGGCTTTATTGGGTAGGTTCCACAGGAGGGTCACAGAGCTGGCTAGTCTGGGAGTGGAGTAAAGGAGAGAAGGGTCCCCATCTGCCACATGGTGAATCTCTTATATCATCAAGAAATTCCACCCCTTTTCATGCATAGTAATTCAATGCAATCACTTTTTGAGTTTCACACCACGGCTTAGTGTGACTGTGCACGATTGTGTCATGTGGGACATGTAAAGCTGTGTTGTAATAGGCTGGAAGTCTCTGCCCACAGCTAGGCAGGGCAATCACTGTCCCCAATTTTTCCCGTCCTGCTCATAGCTAGCTAGCTACCTAACGAAAGGGCTTCTCTCACCTTTGGAGTGGCCTGCATTCTTCCTTGAAGGTGCATTTCCAACTTTCCTATAAAAATGTCTCTAAAAATGTAATTTTATTGGTACATTGTGACATTCACAGTGATACAAACATACATGCACACATCACTTGATGTAGTTTCTCCACATTCCACGCTGCTCCCCCTCCTCATACACATGTTAGTGAGATGGTAGTAAAACCTTCACATATGGACAGAGCATTATTTGAGCTGTTTCCTTCCTCAATCCTCCTTTTCCCCCTCCCCCACCTCTCTTCCTCAATCCCCTTCCACTATTCTACTGGTCTCCTCGCCTTTATCTGAAGTCCCTTTTGTTTCCTATTTTTCTCTCTAGCTTCCACATATGAGAGGAAACAAACAACCCTTGACTTTCTGAGGCTGGCTGATCTCAGCATAATATTCTCTAGTTTACCTTTTTCTTTTTTTTCTTTTTTTTTTTGCGGAACCGGGGATTGAACGCAGGGGCGTTCTACCTCCGCGCTATGCCCCCGGCCCTATTTTTTATACTTTATTTTGAAACCGGGTCTCACGAAGTTGCGGAGGGCCTCACTAAGTAGAGAGAGAGAGAGAGAGCTGAGGCTGGCCGCGAACCCGGATCCTCCGGTCTCTGCCTCCCAAAGTACTGGGATTACAAGCGTGTGCCACCACGCCCAGCTCTAGTTTACCTTTTAATATGTACCTTTCTTGGGCTTATGGTTTTGAATCTGGTGGAATTGTCTTTTGATTAAAACAAACTGACAATAATAACAACAATAATGTTTAGATATAAAACTACTTGTCTAATTTTCATGGACATTACTTCCTTCTATATAATTAATGAATTCAGTGTCACAATGAGACCAGATTGATAGGATGAACCTGTGGCAAGTCATATGCTTCTAAATGTAATCTCCACACATTTTCCTCTTTTTAAGCCGAATGCAGTATGGAATTTAGGGCAACAGGCCAACTGCTACTTAGCTAGATTGGGAGTCAATAATTTAATATAACACTGGGTGAACCCAGCCCACTTGCATAAAAGTAGCAGATATTGTGCATGTACTTGTATAATGAAAAGTCAAGCTGGCGCAACTATACATTTGAGTACCCATCTGATAAATACCTTTAAGTCTGCAACTTTGCTTGGCCCGATATAACAATAAAGTATGTAAAGGCCAAAGACTTGGTAAATGAAAGTTAAACTGGAATAGTTTTTCACCCTCAGACCAAGTATGAAGCCTATCAGTCATTTAGCTTGGATCCTGAACCAAACCATGGATTGGGTGGTAGCCGTATGGTTTGTTCAAGGAGTGGTTGGTGGGAGCTACGGATGTAGCTCAGTGGCAGAATGCTTGCCTGGCAGCTGAGGCCCTGGATTCTGATTCCCAGCATATACATTCACAACCTCCCCACACATACACAGACACATGCACACAAAATTGCTTTTTTTTATCTCTTGTATTTATTCAGTCTTGAAAATTATTTCAGGAAAGGAGACCAGTGTGTATTAAGTGTTTGAAAATTTGCCAGATATGAGAAAATATGAAGGAATAATCCAGAATACAAAAACTTTGTCCAGTGTTATGAACATGAATCATAAAATAGTATAGGACACAATTATGAGTGTAAATAAACTTTGTGCTTTATTTACAGTTTATTGTCTCTGGCTCCTCAGATAATGCTTTATATGCTCTAAAGTGTAACATTATCGACACTTGGAAATATCTAAATAATTTATATCAAAATTAAAATGTTGGGTCAGATGTGGTAGTGCATACCTGTAATCCCAGTACTAAGGAGGATGAGACAGGAGGATTGCAAGATCTAGGCCAGCTTCAACAATTTAGTGAGGCCATCAGAAACTCAGTGAGACCCTGCTTCAAAATAAAAAAATTAAATTAAAAAATGAAGAAAATCTCCATTTTTATCACCGTATAGTACCTACCATAGAATCTGGCTCATTCAGGGACTCAGTGAATTTTTATTGAATACATATAATAAAAATACTTTTGGACTACTGTAGAAGTTTCTAATGCTCATCCACATCTGGTTCTTTGCTTCTTCTGGTCACACAGCAAAACTAAACTTTGCAAGTCCTTTTTCAATTCCATAGTCTGTGTGAATAGATCTAGCCTATGAAATACGAGTACAAGCCATAGCATCGCCCCTGGGCCAAGATATTTGCAAATGTGGGTACTATGTGTTTCATTCTCTCTCCCAGCTGTGGTCATCCTGTAGCTATGTGTTCTGACAACACTGTCATAGATGAGGCACATGGAACCTCTGAGTCACTCCAGAGAGGAGACTTCCTCTGGAGGGCTGCCCTAACCACACAGGATTTTATGCAAACTTTGATGGGTTCAGTCACTGAGATTTGGATTTTATTTTGTTAATGTCCTATCGGACTGATAGATAACACTGAGTTAATTTTATCCTAGTGAAAAATGAGGGATCTACATGACTAAATATTTAACCCTTTATCTTTCTGTTTATCATTTGTATATATGCAGAAAATGTATATATGCAGGAAATTCAGAGACAAGCCATCCTTTACTTAATTTATTATCTGATTCAATAAATTCCCTGTAAAGTCTTAACAACAGTATGTTCACATTTTTTCCTCTGCTTTTAAAATTACTATTGACCATATGGTGAATAAATCTTTTCAACAGGCTTTTGAGACTAAATCTGTTGGAAGTAGAGTCTCAATTGAAGAAAAATATTCACGACAAACATAACAAATGTCATAGAGGAAAACAAGTAATATGCAAATGATAATGATTACTTTGTCCAGGAAAATGACTTATCCCAATTAAATATACATCATTCAATTTCTTTTACTTCAATATAATGCAAAGTACTGTGGGACTGTCACTTAAGAAGTACCTCATACTTTACTAGGGATCCTTATGGCTCTTCTGCTTCTACAATGTACATTTTTGTTGCCTTCTGAAGTCTAGTAGTAAGGTCATATTGCTCTTAGTGACTGTAAGAATGGGGCAAAATGTTGTTTTAAAGAAAAAAGATACTTTTGGTGAGTGAGAGTTCAATTATATAAACTAATTTTAGTCTGACCTAGAATGCTGGCTTTAAAAGTAAAATAAAACATCTCAGCTTCTTCTGCAAAATGTGAGGGGTGAAATGGCTACTGAAACAGCAAGAACACAGTACCATTGATGGAAGTGGTTTGTTTTGGTTTTATTTTAATGGCAAAGACCTTGGAAGCATGGGACAGAAAGGAAATGGGAAATAAGAATTGAGACATGTGCTTCACTGAATTTAGAAATGAAATAAAGGGACCTAACTATTTACTCACCAAATAGTCAAAAGCGATTTTACAAGTGATGGGAAATGTTCAGGATATGATTAAAATTTTGCAGGGAATTTCTTGAATCAAATTAGGTGAAATATAGTTAACATTCCACATGTACTATTTTAACACTTATGATAATCTTGGGGCTTAGGCATTATTTCTGCTTTGCAGTTAAGAAAATTGGATAAAAGCCACCCAGGCACATTCATATAGGAGGGATCTTGGATTCAAACTTTGTATGTGTGGCTGCAAAGTTTGTATTTACATTGCACCTCATTTCTTCCCTTACCATATATCTTTGGTAACTTTTTAAGAGAAGCAAAAGGTAGAGAAATTAGTTATATAGAAAAGAAACAGATTAGCTCTTGTTGAAATGGGGATGTCTCCTCCGATGGGTTCTTGTCCAGTGGATTTCGAGGAATGAAGTCCAAGGACTAGGGAAGAGTTTAGAAAACTGAAAGTTTGTTTTAAGTCAGGGAAAGATAGAAGACAAAAGCAGCTCCCCTCACAGGGCAGGGAGGGATCCCCAAAAGAAAGTAACTACTGAAGCATTTGAGAGGCGGGCTTTTAAACCTTACTGAGGGTCCCCATCTACTCTTATGATTGGTTAGAATTGGGTTTTGGGGAACCAATGTCTTCTGCATGATTTCAATCCTTAATTTGAATTGGTATCTTCTGAGCTGGTGGGCTCTGATCTCCTGGTGCCCACCAGTCTCTCACCTCCCTGCTCACCCCCCCCACCTCCCAGAAGGCGATGCAGATGGCTTTTTTTTATCCCTCTGGTTCCCAGGTCCTCTCCCCTGCCTCACTATGACTCCTATTTCAGAACTCCTATTAAACCAAGGCTCTTTTCATAATATTTGACGATTATGAAGTTGAAGAAAGGAAGTAGGAAGTTAAATAAATATTTGGGCACACCATAGCAGATGTTGGAATTATTTGGATCTGAGTTTAGGGTTAATTTCTATAAAATAGAAACTGGCACCTGTCTTGTAAGACTTAGAAGCAGAAGGGGTAATATGTAGATACTTTGAACAATATCTTTCTCAAGCTAAGTAAGAGATCTCTGTGCAGTCGTCATCATTTTCATGTTTTAGTGCACACTGCTACCTGGACTGAGTGCAACCCAGACTGTTGTATTAAACCAGAGTAAAGTTAAGGCGAGTCATGAGTAGGGTGACAGCAAAGTAGAGGACAGAAGAAGTGGTTGTATTTTTCTAATAAAGGAAAATCAGGATGCAACTTTCAAAAATATCACAATATCAGATGAAATGTTAAAGGCTGAAAGTTTTACTAAGCTTGACTATGGCCACTGCATGATTACCATACCTACTTCCCAGCAGTAGAAGAGAACACTGCTGCCATCTAGAATAACATAGCATAATTCTGGCTCATGCCACTTCCAATTAGCTGCCACGGAAATGGATCAGGAGTCACCAGATGGATGTAGCCGCATCATTTGGTACAAATGTTACTTTTCAAAGGTCACCATAGTAATATGTGTTGCCCTGCAAATACTACCACAATACCACTGCAAGTATTTCTGATTGCAAATTTAAAATGTATACATTTCTTTCATAAATGTTTGCTTCTAGATTTTTATGGAGTGATCTGGAAAAAGTCATAAAATTTTATTATAGTTTCTAAGTTAATGTCTCAGCTCCAGATCCACCCTTCTAGACTAGTGGTGAACCCCTGAAAAATCACATTTCCTTTGCCAGGTGCCCTATTAGACCCTGCCAAAAGAGGGTGCTAGAGAGAGACTGAAGATCTGGGAAAAGGACTTGTTCCTTCATATCTCTTCTTAACTTTGTTTGCTGGTTTGTTTGTTTTTCTGTACTGAAGATTGAACCCAGGGGCTCTCTACCACTGAGCTACTTTTTTGTTTTTTATTTTGAAACAGTGTTTTGCTAAGTTGCCTAGGCTGGCCTTGAACTTGTGATTCTCCTGCCTCATTCTCCCCAGTATTTGGGAGTGCAGACATGCACTACCACTGCCAGCTGGAACTTCCTACTTCTTAATGTTGATTCCTCCTCCTTCCTCTCAGCATCACCCCAGGGACACTCCTTCATCACCTTTGCAGTGGTGGATTGTTCTAGAATCCGAAAGTTTCCAGGTTGGACTTTCTCTCAGTGGAACCAGCTCATCCATCCAGCGTCAGCCATCTGGATACCCTCCCCACCAGAAGTCTGAATCTCAGCTCCACGAGCCCTTTCCCTGACCCAGAGACACCAGGGAATGCTGATCACCACCTTCTTCCCTGAGGTCTGTCTGCGTTTCACTCCAGGATGCCACTTCTCCAAAATTTTAAATTTTAATAATCTAAATTTCTCATTATTCCCCTCCGCATTTTTTTGTACTGGAAATTGAACCCAAGTGCATTTTACCTGTAATCTATACACCCAGCCCTTTTATAATTTTTTTTTTGTTTTGAAACAGGGTCTCACTAAGTTGCTGAGGATGTTGATAAATTGTTGAGGCTGGCCTCTAACCTGCAATCATCTGGCTTGGCCTCCCAAGTACTGGAATTACACGCATGTGGCACTGTGACCAGCATTTATTTCTCTATCTTTGAGAGTGGGGGACTCTTTACTGCAAGTTGCAATGTCTATGACAATTCAGACATAGCAGGCCTGAGCTGATTATCTTTAGACAGTTCTACTTGCGAAGTTGGCCCTTGGCTAGTGTCTGGGAACTAAGATTTTGGGAAGGTTTCCACCATTCCCTGATAAGCATGGCATATTGTGACTACACTTCTTGTGCATTTGTGTGGAGTATCTGCTTTTCTGGAGCCTGAAATTTTGGTACATAATAGGCAGCTGTTGCCTAGGTGACCAGTCCCCTACCACCCAAAAAAAGACTTTGGGAACTGAGTATTTAATGAGAGTCTTTGGTTGAAAACATTTCACATGATTGCCACAATTCATTGCTGGGGGGAATTAAATGCATTCTGTGTGATTCCACTGAGATGATTCTTAGGAACTTGGGACTGGTTTCCTACTCACTTCATCCATGGGCCTTTCCTTTTGTGGATTTTGCTTCATTTCCTTTTGCTATGATAAATCATAGTTCTGAGTCTGATAATATGCTGGGTACCATGAGTACTCTTGGTCACTGTAGGGGGAGTCATGGCAATCCCGGATGGACCTTAGTATTCCCTCTTCTTTTTTGTCAGTTCTTCTACCCATACTAAGATGTTTTTGTCATATTTCTATCACTATAAGAAAATAATTATGAAATAACACAAGGTTTATTTTGGGTCCTGATTCTGTATGATCAAGTCCAGGATCATGCCGTCCCATTGGTATGGTCTTCTGGGGAAGGGGGCAAATCATGGTGGAAAGAAGCATGTGTCTAAGAGAATGCTCACATTTGAAGGCCATGCTCCCAGTGACCTAAGGACCTCCCCTAAGGCCCCACCTCCTAAACGTTCACAGCACTTTCTAATAGTGCCATCCTTTGGACTGAGTCTTTAACACATGGACCTTTGGAAAACACTATCCATATTCAAACCACAGCACTAGGTAGTAATTCTTTGTATTAAATTTTCTCTATTAAAACAACCGGTGTATATTAAGCCCTCATCTAAAACTTTTTATCTTTAGGACTTTTTTTATAATGTACCATGTAACCATGTCACAAAAATTACCTGAGCACAGATATATAGATACACTAGAGGTACAATTAGATCATAGGCTCCAAAGGAAAGAGTCGGGAATCTGATTTAACATATACCCCAGATTAAGTTGATATTTATACACAAATTGGGGAGCAGTCCTCACTGGTGTAAATGTTTATTCTCTCTTGAATACCTGAAGAGTTATTTATAGTAAATTAGATGCTCTTCCTTGCAGAGGAGAATTTGTTTCTTTTGCATGAATAGTCACTCAGCAGCAGTCAGCATATCCTTAGAGACATGGTATCTGTGCTTTCTTGACAAATTGCTTTATAACCCTACCATTAATTATTCATAGACTCTATAAGGAATGTTTACTTTCGGGTGATCCCAAAGTCTTTCATAAGGTCAACAGAAGTTTGTGAAAGTGCACTCTAGTACAATACAAGGTTTTACTCCCTGCTTTAACATACCTTTTCATTTTCAATAGTACAGACATTTTTGAAAATTTCCCAAAAGATCCATAAGAAAATGACATGTATGATGAAGTTACAGATAATAGAATCTCCCCCCCCCCATATATACATATGTGCCAAGGATTGAACCCCGGGACCATTCTACCTTAAAGCTACACACCCAGCCCTTTTATTTTTTATTTTTAAATAGGATCTCGCTAAGTTGCTGAGGGTCTCACTCTCCTGTCTTAGCCCTCCAAGTACTTGGATTGTAGGCATGTGCCACCACTCTGGCTCTAAATATTTCATGGAGTTTATACCTTTTGTCAATAAATTGGCAAAGAAATATTAAAGACCATGAAATTAAAAATATAGAACATGCAAATAGGACATGCAGATTTTAATTATAACAGCAAAGCATAATCTCCTTTTTAAAAATAGATGCATGTTGCTCCCACTTTTTTCCCCTATGATGAGATAATTTCTTGACTGCAAAAGGAGTAAGCTTGTTATGGGTCATAAAATAAGCCTATACATTTCCAAAGATGGTGAAGCAGGTAGTCACCTTTTTATTCCATCCTGATTTTTAAGGCAACATGTTCAACTAATAGATCCACTTAAAGTCACTCCCCCAGAATTAATTAGGGAGGTTCAGGAAAATCTTTTACTATCTGAGGGCATCTGCTTCAGATCAATTTCCAGAACAGGATAGAGACACCTGGGCATTGCTTTGGATTCAGATTTGTTCCTATAAAGACTTTCCACTCTACTCTGCTTGTACATTAGAGTCATTATAACCACCACAGGATACTTGGAACAAGATAGATTGAACAGTGCTAGAATATTAGCAGTCACAATACTCTTTTTTCACCAGCTCATGTATTGCCACATCTAGCACTCCTAGTTGACGAAGTCACAGTTTTGGACTTGCCACTAACCTATTTGAAATGAAGAAGATCTTTTTTTTTTTTTTTGCGGTACCGGGGATTGAACCCAGGGGCGTTCTACCTCTGCGCTACGCCCCCGGCCCTATTTTTT
>PVJS01030145.1:0-24283 GCA_004027185.1 Glis glis | reverse complement strand
AGAGAGAGAGCTGAGGCTGGCCGCGAACCCGGATCCTCCAGTCTCTGCCTCCCAAAGTACTGGGATTACAAGCGTGCACCACCACACCCGTCCTTTTCTCTCTTTTTCATATGTTTGCTGAAGCAGAGGAGCTGTGATAATTTTTCTAAGAATTATTTGATTTCCAATTATAGTCAAGTGAGATATCTACACTTTACTTTCCATCGTGACGTTTGGATAATTTTGTCAAATCAATTCTACCAACAGAAAAAGTCCAGGGTTCAGCTGGACTCCGTTTGGCTAATGTCTCTGCATGACCTCATGTTTAGGGACTGACCCTTTCCAGCTTCTCCGCTTGGACTTGAGTTGGACTCTGTAGTGTTTCAGTTTAACAGTCTGAAAAGCAAAGACTACGTGCCCTGAGCAGCTCACTCATGTCTTTGTGGGGGCCCAGTTTGTAGCACTTTCCTGGTGAAGCAATTCTCTGTAGAATATGTCACAATCACTGAGTATTTAAAATTTTGCAGAAAAGGAGACATGCAGTTGGATATGTAGCTTTTTGCAGGAATGCTTGGAACCAGGATATATGAAGATAAGAGGCAAGAGGGGAACGAGGCAGGAGCACCCCCCTCCCCAGACAACCAACAGGGGCCAGCTGAAGGCTCGGGAGCATTTTGCACGTGGTGATGAAATACCATCTATCCTTCAAGCTGTGTCTTTCTGAACTTGCTCAGCTGGACAGATGGTCCAGTTCCTTCTTGTAGGATACTGTCCCAACCCTCGTGTTGGTCTAGCATGGCCTACATGGAGAAATATAAGAAGTAAAGAATTCTGAGAAGTCTTGACTCAAGGAGCTGCTTGAAGGTCACCATGGCCAATTTCCCAGTTTTCAACATTGTATCCTGTTTGTGCTCAGTACTGGGCATGTAATGAGTGTTTGTTGATTGAATGAGCAACTGTGTGGGACTCAGCAAAGAGCTACTTCTTGAAGGGAAGGGAATGAGTAACAGACTTCCCCTATTCTTGGCAGTCCTTATGACAAATCCCAAACATAAAAGTCAACCTAAGCTGCTATCACAGTGGCTTATCGCCACCTTCCCATCACCCCCTCCCCAGTCCCCAGCATGAAGCATGGTTAGGATGGTTAGGTAAGTGAGGATAACTTGCAATATCTCAAAACATGACAAAGTGGGGACTTTGGTCTACTTGTCTTTACTGAACAGGCGGGTCCAGCAAATGTGTCTCTGGGCACAAAGGATGGAGCCCTGACTTCTCCACCGCCGCCTGCGACGGGGAGAAGTATCAGAGCTCCACGTCCCCTGTCTGCCGCAGGAGCTGGCCCACTGCGCCTTGATATTCCTGTCTAGAATTGCAGAGAAGAGACGTCAGGACTTGAAAAGTTGCATACGCCGACATGCTTGGGGTTATGTTATCACTTTCTGGAAAGTCTTGCGCTGCTCTTAAAGTTCATGAAAAATCATGTTTTCACCACCTCAGGGGCCCAAGCCAAACATTTGGTAAATTTCTGCCTGAGTCTGTTTGGAGGCTTTTTAAGGATGAAAGATGTGTGCTTTGTAACCTCATCACTGCTGGACCTGGGTGGTGAGGTTTTCTTCAGCTTAAACACACACACACACACACACACACACACACACACAGACTTAGACTTAGACATAGACTTGCACCCATAGACACACAGAAGTACACACACACAAACAGACATACAGATACACACACAAAGACATAGACATACAAATCTACCCAGAGACCTACACAGATACACAGAAGTGTATACTTAGACACACACACACACACACACACACACACACACATACAGATGTTGGAAATGAAAGCAAAGATTCCTAACTGAGATATAGAAATATTGTCAAAATGCATTCTTATGCAGAAACAACTTCTAAAAGTAAATAACAAATATCAACAGTGCATGCCGATGTAGCAGAGGCGAACTCCCATGTGATCCTGGCTAGATGTAATCATTCACAACGGCATGGGTGCACATGTGAGTGTAGCGTGGCTCATGTTTTGGGCCTTTAGTTTTACAAGAAAACCTGATCAGGGAGAATGGAAACTTCTGTGTCTAGGTTTAATGGCTGTACTGGGGCTGCATATGAATGACACTGACTTTGTGTCCAAATTTGCCAGGAGCATTGGTGCTATTTCACAAGTGCCAAACCAAACAAGCTCATCACCTAGGGTTTGTCAAGGTATCCCCTTCCCAGACACCTTTCAAACAGATCTGACCCTACTGGCTTGAAGTTATCACTCAGGTGACACTTTGGCCAGACCATATCATCCTTTAGGGAATTTATTTACTTATGATTTATTTACTTCCAGTAGAACAACACTGAAAATATGTCCAGTGCCCTAGGGCATCGACGTAGGAGATAATCGTAGTGATGAAAATGAATCCCTCCCTCTATCATAAAGGAAATGGCCCAGAACAATGCCTCTGAAGGTTGCCAGACCAAAGGATGAGTCTTGTCCATTGTTAAAAGAACATCCTCCCTGTCTGGATGTCTGTTTTTATTAGGAACCATATATTTATCTTGCGTGAACTTACGACCCAACAATAAACGACCTGGCTATTAAACCGATTTCCTGCTCCACGCCTTTCACTAGGCAGCCATGGGAGGTGCGCTTCTGCTGGCCCTCTCTCTGTCTCCCTAGCTGTGAGCGTTTGTACCAGGGCGCTGTGAGCGTGCTTTTAATTCCATTTTGAGTCCTTGCGACTGGCTGAGGAATGAGTGGCGAGGAACAGAGACGCTACTCCTAGTCTTGCCCGGCAGGGCTGGTTCTGTGCTGTTTCTCCTCTGGATGGAGGATGGGTGCTTTGTGAGTTCAGCTGGGCAGGCACAGGGGCCTTTCCATATGAGGATGACCTGAGCTGGTCATGGATTCTGCTTTGCTCTGCACCATTCACCAGAGGGGACCCTACAACTTGAGAGCTACAAAAATGCTTCAGATGAACTTCCTTTCTATTTCTTTCATCTCCCTTTCAAGCCAACCTATGTACCCTTCCAATCTGACCCAGGTGCGGGCTCTAGGTGTCTCTGTTGGAATCTCCAAGATCTGTAGAGATCTCATGCTCTTTTTTCTGCCTAGAACAGCCGTCCAGCTTCTCTTCTCGTAGCCGATCCTTCTTTTCCTTCAGGTCTCAGCTGTTTTCTGAAAGGTGCAGGCACCACACTGTTTGCAGACTCTCTCAGAGCACTATGCTCATCTTCTGCAGATCACTTATCACAGTTAATTATGATATTTATGTTGATTTATTCACCATCCTTTTGCCCAAATAGAGTCAGCTCTGTGGGAACAAATGCCAGATCTTGATTGTTCATTGCGTTACATGGAGCATTTAGGCCATAGTCCGTTGTCAATAAATACACCTCATTGAATGAATGAATGAGGTTATTGTCTGACTCTGACCCTACATCATTTTTTCCCAGAAAATGCCAGAAAACAACTTTGCATCTCTCGCCCTTGTCATACTAGGAGAGTGGAGAAGAGAGTTAGCATTAGAGGGAATAGCAAGATACTTCCAGCAAAACTTTCATTATTGTCCAAGAAAAATATTAGTAGGCTAAGCTAACACCTTTGCGCTGAGCCCAGACATGCCCGGCCCTACCAGCCACCTTGCCAACCCTTCCCACTCTGCCTGGCCTGGCTGCCCGTGTCAGAGCCCCTACTTCCCAGTATGGTTAACTATTAGAGCTGAGTGAAGAATTGTTGGCACGTCACTTTCCCGCGGGCACCCTCTCAGCAAGGATTAATCATCCCCATGAGACTTGTTTATGTACCTGATTGATTTCGATAATTCTTGGTGCCTCTGCAGGGGCAGGCCCTTTGCATAGCGCTCATGGAAGGCCGGGATACCTGCTGCCTAAGTTGCTCTCAGTATTGCTAATTTAGGTCCTTTCAATTCTATTACACCCGATCCAACCTTCGCCGAACTCCTACAGTGTAGATAAATGTGGTTAAAGAAACTGTTCACTAAGCCACTTGAGGGACTTCCTCCAATAGGTGACATTGGGGTTGGCTGGTTTCTTTGGAGACCTCTAATTGTGGCTGCACAGACCTCTGGATCGCTGCAGTTCCCGGTGGGGCTAGGGAGGAGTGATGTGGGGTGTTCACCCACAGCTTCCAGAGTGGGCACTTAAGGCAGGATCACCCAAGCAAGGTCATCTGAGTCTATGGCCTCTTAAATCTTTTTCTTAGCTGTTTCTTCCCCATTTCTCTGTCACTTCTTGTCTCCAGTCCTGGTGCTGTTTTTCTTTTCTCTGCCTTGTTTATAAGGATGTACACTGAAAACTCAGGGGTATCACTGCCCCCCTGGCCAGATCTGGACAGTTGGTAGAATCTGACCAGAGTTGGAGATGTTACTTCAGCATCTTATGCAGCATTTGCTTTCCTATAATTTATTTCAAGTGATTCTTATTGTTATAAACTTGGTGTGATTGCTTTAACTGAGTACCTACTGTGGGCCAGGTACTCTGAGCCTTGCTTTCAAATTAATTCATAATGCATTAAAGAAAACAGGTGCTTAAAACAAGTACAAAGAAAACAAAGCAAGATCTCATGTTTCTATTTAATACACACACATGTACATACACACACACACACACA
This sequence comes from Glis glis, assembly GCA_004027185.1. NCBI lineage: Eukaryota > Metazoa > Chordata > Mammalia > Rodentia > Gliridae > Glis > Glis glis. The sequence continues at coordinate 19,663 of PVJS01030145.1, read as the reverse complement.
CACACACACACACACACAAATGCTATATAGGGGCTACTGTCAGACACTGACAATGATCAAGTCCCTGAATTAGTTCTTGTTATATTTCTGACTGGTAGCAATTTATTTACAGTAGGCATTCCAAACTCAAATGTTTACCTAACTTAGTCAATATGTATAACATGAGTTACAGCACTATGGTATCTAGGAGAGAGCATGCTCGTCTAAGATCAGTGGCTATACAATATTGTTTTATTTTTGCTGCTCAAGAATGAGTATGAGCTGGGTGTGGTGGCGCACGCTTGAAATCCCAGTACTTGGGAGGCTGAGACCGGAGGATCTGGGTTCGCAGCCAGCCTCAGCTACTTAGGGAGGCTCTCCGCAACTTCGTGAGACCCGGTTTCAAAATAAAGGATAAAAAATTGGGCCAGGGGTGTAGCTCGGAGGCAGAACCTCTCTGGGTTCAATCCCTGGTACCGCAAAAAAAAAAAAAAAAAAAAGAATGAGTATTAATCTTGCCAGCTTTTGATCATCCAAGAGAACACAGAAGTTGAGATTTCTCATGCGACATTTCCCAAGATTTAAATCATGCTACTAGGCAAGAAAAAAAATTATCCAGCCTAGGTCTTAAGGTAGCTCACGGCCACCAGTCCATAAGACTGGTTTGAACCAGAAATGCAGACTTATTTAGCTCCACTGGAACTGCTCAGCTAATTTTGTGAGCTTTCAGCCACTGTGGTGTAGATGGCCTTTGGACTGGAGTGCTGATGGGCCTCAGCTACCATGTGTTGCTGTCTATTCTCTGGTGGCCCATTATCCTTTGAAATATTCACCTAGTTTGTTGCTGTGCGTGTGGCAGGGACCCTACAAGATGCCTCAGCAAATCACTCCGAGCCCTGTTGTTTCTTTGAACACCGCTGGGTTTCTCTGGTTTCCATTTTCTCTTCTTTTCTCTCTGCCTGTATGTGAATTCTGCCTTCCCTGAATCCTGCTCTAGAATTCCCTTTTGTTTTCCTTATCTCATCTTTTCAGCCTTCCTGGTAGAGACTAGTTAGTTGTTCACAAAAGCTGCTTTTTCATCTTCCTAGAAAGACTAGATGGCATTTTCCAGCCTTCCTTAAAGTTAGGAGACTCCATATGACTGCCCGGTGGAGTTTGCATGGACTGACCCACACTACCTCTTGCATGCAGGCTCCCCTACTCCACCTTTCTCCAGTCAGTGAGTTGAGGCTGGTAACCATGGCAACCTTGAAAGACAAGTGTTGAGTATGTCAGAGCCACAAAAATGGAAGAAACATTAGTAGTTGGAGAGAGCTTTCTGTTTTTCCAGAAACTCCTTTTTTACATGTGTGTGAGAAATTAACTGGTACTGCGTTGGTGTCATTGTCTGTTTTGGTGTGTGTTAGTAGACCATTAGATGTCTGATAGATTGTAAATACCACAAAACCAGAGAGAATGCTCTATTTGTCTTTTCCCAGCTGTGCTCCCAGAACATAGAAGCAGACACACCATAGGTGATTAATAAATGCTTCTGGAATAAATAAACGAATAACAGAATATCTTCATAGCACTTTGGTGGGGACTCAGCCATCATAGATACCAGTCCTCATAATATAACAAATAAATAAATGTAAGCTCCCAGAGAGTTAGTGACTGTCCAAGGCCAAAAATGTAGTTGATTTCAGAATGGGGATCAGCAGCAAAGAGTGTCAGTCTGTGGTCTCTCACCAGCCCAGGCTTCCCTACGTGGCAACCACGTTTACATCAGCAACAGCTAAGGATGGAAGAGGAAAGTCTCAGGCCTTCGCTTCTAATCTATTAATCTCAACTAGAATGAGTTTCATATTGATACAGTTCACATGTGAAGCATGGCAGTGGGTCCTGTGCTTTGCTGGGGCTGAAACACCTTTGTAAATCATGTAGCAAGAGGGACATGTGACTGCCATTTGAGCTGCTCCTTATAAAGTTAGAAGGCATCCTGCAAGAATTGGACCTGAACAGGATTTTGTAGAAAGGGTTGGATTTGGTCTTGGGGATACAGTCTTGCTGTGTGGAGTATGATGTGCGTACGGAAGCTCAGTCAGCAAAGGCTGCTATTACCGGGGCTCAGGGGAGACAGGCAGATGGAGTCAAGCCAGACAGGCTGTCGGGAGCTGGGCAAAAAGGGGGCAAGTGGATAAAAAGATTCAGAGATTGTATTTGATGTCTATACTTTTATCTCTTTTCTTTGAATTGAAATATAATATAGGTAAATATAAACTCCATTTTTTTTTGCGGTACTGGGGATTGTGGTACTGAACCCAGGGGCGTTCTACCTCCGCGCTACACCCCTGGCCCTATTTTTTATTCTTTATTTTGAAACCGGGTCTCACAAAGTTGCGGAGGGCCTCACTAAGTAGAGAGAGAGAGACAGGGAGAGAGAGAGAGAGAGAGAGAGAGAGAGAGCGCTGAGGCTGGCCGCGAACCCGGATCCTCCAGTCTCCGCCTCCCAAAGTACTGGGATTACAAGCGTGCGCCACCACGCCCGGCTATATAAACTCCATTTAAAAACATTTATGTAAAATTCTTTCCCCCAGACTTATTCCAGCCCAACCAATGACAAACTCTCAGAGTTCCTCAGAGACCTTTCACAGCTGCGTGGTGGATGACTGACAGAGAATCTTCTGGGTGCTGCTGCTATTTGCTTATGTTTTTATCAATGTCTAATTTTATACTCTATGTTGTTGATGTATAATCTTGTATGTTTTTATCATGCAATGGTCTTTCAAAAAGAGGCACACCCTAAAAAGTCCTGGTTGTCACATTAACCCTCTCTGTGGCATTGATGGTGCTTGGCAGAGAACCTGTCTGGGTGATGGAAGATACACTCTCTCTGAGCCAGGTTTGGATGAGTTGGGACTTCATAGAATCAAAGCATTGCCAACTCCTTCTGCCAGGAAATAACATTGGTTTAAGAATTCAAAGGGAGGAGTATTTTTTTCCCCCAGAAAGTGCTTTGTGCTAGCCACTTATTCTTTTGAGGTTCAGAGACTCATTTTGATCAATGGATGCTAAATGAAGGACAGAATAAAAGGAACAGTGGTTCTGAGCCCTCGGATATGAAGGGAATATCTTCTCTAGTCTGTCCATTTTCAAATTTGGTCACTAGGGCCAAGATCAAGCTGATTTTAATGGATCGACATTTTAGCTTCGTTGCACTAAAGCACAAACCCTGTGTCTTTTGGCACTGCTTGTCCCAAGTCAAGGGCCATGCTCCCAGGAAGCTCCAGAGGGTCCTTCCCAGGACAGCACAGGTGGGGACACCTGGGACTGGTGCCACTCACATATGGGTGCTTTAGTTCTAAGACCAAATCAGATGCTGAGCACAGCCCTGTCCCCTGAGAGTCTGCGGAAATGAGTGGAGGGAACCATACCCATCCCCTTTCTAGGAAGACCGCTGTCACAATTCACCCTAAGCAGACTATTTCAAAAAGGGAGCTTGCCAGATCCTCAGAATAAGTAGGGCTTTCCTATGCAAAGCACCTGAAAAGGTAGACATGGTTGAACTGGGGGGAGAGAAGTACAAAAAGAGAAGCAGGTCTGTGCAATGCTGTGGAAATATTTCCAGTGGCCAGTTGCTCTATGCTTATGTGTATTGTGTTTCATGTCCAGAAGGGAAATTGCCTTTCCTGTGAATGTTTGTCTCAACTTGTTTTTTTGGAGGATGAGGTGGGAAGGGAGGGAGAGAGGGAGGAGAAGAGCGAAGAGCAGGATCTTAGAAATCATATTTTCAAGGGAGTTTTTTTTTCACATTGCACATTGCATAAAAAGTCAACAAATTGCATAGAAGGAAAGGGGAAACCCCTCATGTCCAGGTTGTGTCATTGTGGGATTGAGCAAAGTTGTATTTCTGCAATCTCAAGGGGGTATACACGAAGGTCTTCTGAGCATGGGGCAGAAGCTGCCTCTCTTAGCACCTTTTTGAGTTGCCCCATCATTTTTTTTTTTTTGCGGTACCGGGGATTGAACGCAGGGGTGTTCTACCTCCACGCTACGCCCCCGGCCCTATTTTTTATACTTTATTTTGAAACCGGGTCTCACAAAGTTGCGGAGGGCCTCACTAGGTAGAGAGAGAGAGAGAGAGAGAGAGAGAGAGACAGGGAGAGAGCGAGAGAGCTAAGGCTGGCCGCGAACCCGAATCCTCAATTCTCCGCCTCCCAAAGTACTGGGATTACAAGCATGCGCCACCATGCCCGGCCTGCCTCATCATTTTTACACACACTCTTTCTCTCCCATCATACATAAGCTGCAGTACTACACCACAGGGCAATGACCTTTTCACATTTTCTAGTCATGTTGGTCATTTTGCAATTACAAATTTAATAGATAACATCTGCATCAAAATCTGTTTTAAGGCTTCCTGTTTGATTGAGTCTTTGGACAAAGAGCATGCTTTTGAACTAGTAACATGCAAAGCATGCAGGTAGGCATCTGAAGTTGTTTCCACCTAATTTACTTTCAAATATTGATTTTTTTTTAAAGGAACTGAGCAAAAGAAAGCCCATTCTCCCACCCTCATAAGCCTCATGCCAAGGGACCTCAGACTTTCCAGTGGAATCTGCATTTGGGCACAGACCAAGCTTGAGAGGTCGAGACCAAAGGGAGCAAAATGGTTATGAGAGTTATGAGCCAATGAAGGGAGGGTATTATTTTAATTAGGGGCTTATTTAGAATGGAAATCTGTATGTAATCTGAACTGCTGTGTGCCCTGTGGTGGACACTCGAGGAGAGAACAATGAGAACCTCTGTTGGAACTTTATCTGAACTGCAACTCTATTTTCCATACCTCAGTTGTCCAGGTAACAATGCTGTCCAATACGATGACTTAACCACAGGGAGTTCTCAGATTGAGGGCAGGGAAACTGTATACAAGCCCTATGATGGGATGAGGAGAGAGAGAGCGTGGGAGAGAATGGACCACTGTTGCAAACTAAGGTGCCTTTTGTCCGGTGTTACATGCTGCTTCCCATCTCTGCAGTAAGTCCTAGAATTCTTACTAGGAGAGCCTTTCTCCTGTGCACTTTCCTAGTTCTTGGTCATCTTAGCTTCTGGGAGGACCCTGTCAAATATTTCTACTCAAACATGGTTCTTCTCTCCTCCCCTTTCATTCCCTCCACAGGAGTAAGTTGCATTTGGTAGCCATGTCATAAAGCATAAACACATCTTTTACATCTTAAAGGTCACATAACTTTCTTGACCTACTTTGTATACACAATAACGCAAGAGCCAAAAATGTACTTTGCCTCATCAGATAGGGGCTGTGCCTGCCTGGTCCTGACTCTCTGTATGTCAGCATCTATTGGCAGAGGTACTTCCATTACAGCCTGCTGTCCTGGGGCTGTAGATAAAGCACCTGACGCTTAGCAATAATGGATGAGCTAAGTCTAACAAGGAATAACTCAGTGATTCAGAGGTTTGGTGGAGGGCGATCAGCATATAATATGCTTTGCTCAAACCCAATCTGCTCGCATACCCTCTTTTCTTTTCGAAATATATGGATTCTTTCTAAGTAATATGGTATGTGGGAAGATCACGTGATAAGACATCATTGGAGGGAAATCCATCAGAGAACAGACAGACCTTGACAAGGATTTAAAAAGACAATGTCAGCGATGCGATGGTAAGTTTACTAAATAGTATTTTTCAAAGGAGCTTTTGGTAACATTTTTAACTGAAGTTGACCTAATTCTTTTATCAAAGGTCTTAGGAGAAATTCAGTGTGAATTCTGGGAAAGAGGGGTTGTCCTTCTCTTGGGGAAGGAGGTGGATAAGAGGGCAGCCTTTACTGGATGGAGTATAGGAATGGCACCAGTGACATGTGGAGGAGAAAGGGAGAGGGGTGGAACTTCCAAAAAGAAATTCAAGATCCCACATGCTTTTAAAAATTACTTATGAAAGCTTTTTAAAAAATATTATTTATAACTTACCAGTGACAGGAGCCAATTAACTTATGACAGGTAGAATTAAATAAAGAAAGTACTAGAGGAAAAAAGAGCAACACTTGGAAAGGAGGGGAAGATTGAGAATACATCCATCCATTAATAAATCTGCTTATGAAATTTAAAAAGTTTACATTATTCCTGTCTTTGCTCAACTCAGCCCCAGTTGCCCTTCCTTGTGTATATAAGAAAATGGCGTGCACCTGTAGTTTCAGTACTTGGGAGGCTGAGACAAGAGGATCACAGATTTGAGACCAGCCTCAGCAACTTAGCAAGATTCTCAGCAACCTAGTAAGACCCCTTTCAAAAACAACAACAACAAAAGGCTAGGGTTGTAGCTCAGAGGTAGTTCAATCCCTAGCACTACCAAAAGAAAAAGAAAAAAAGTAAGAAAGACAAGAAAGAGAAAAAGGCAGGACTGAGAAAGGTATCCCAGATATAAAATTTGGATTGCCTTGGTAGGTAATTTAACCAAAGGCATTTGCTGTCTGCAGTTTTCCAAGCCCCTCTCCTGGAAGGACGCACCTGAGGGGAGGCAGACACAAAGGCTGAGGTGAGGGGAAGAAGAAAGCCCAGGCTGGTCGAAACTATGTTGGTGAGCAGACTCGTGAGGGTAGAGCTGTGATAAGTTCAAGGTGAATGTGGTAATACTGATGAGGACCGACCAGGTTTGAAGTAAAGATGGTTCTTTCTATGTTGCAACCGCGATAAGATTGAAGACGGAGCTAACTTGCAGGGGAAGGCTCAGTGAAATAAATCTGTGCAGACGTGACACGCTGTATGGATTTTCAGTTCTGGGCTTTTGTTCTCATATCCAAATCATCACTGTGGAGAGATTGAAGTCTGGAGTTTTCTATGTTTAATGATGTGATGGTTTGCAATAAGGTTTGAACACCCTTTGGTGAGCAAGTCTATCTCCTGCAAGTGGCTATTGTTTCAGAGTTTTATTTAAATTGAAAGTCAGTGAGTGGATAGTTTTCCTTGTCAGGAGAGGCATTGCTAGATTCAGCCTTTGATTGTCATTTGCTGAGACAAGCTTTCTGTTATTATAACTCGCATTGGCCAATAAATGGTCCAGGGACCCCAGCTCTTGGAGGTTCACCTCAAATCCTTCAGTTTCCCATGAGCCCTTGATCAAAAGATAAGCATCAAAGAGTAAGATAATATGAGGTGAGCAGTGGTTTCCCTGTGATATTTCTAGAAAAAGATACTTGGTTTAAAAAGCCAGCTTGTGAAAAAATGGTTCTGAGACTTAATAAATATAATAAAAACTAAAAGTATTGAACTCTTCCTAAGTTCCCTATACTTTATACACATTACCTCTTCATTTTATACAATTCCTGCAGGATAGTTGGTATCATTGCCATTTATGTATAAGGAAGCAGAAATTAATTTTTTTTTCTCAGTGCTATGTATAGGGAAGGGGAGGGCGTGGGTGGGATCAGGAGGGGAACACATCAGGTGCTGTGTGCATGTTTCTTTAGTTCTGAACCTCATTATAATGCATCATTTCAATGCACCAATAAAAGCATATTAAAAATTTTCTGCCTAAAAAACCTTTTCCTAATTTAAGGCCACGTAGCAACAAAAGATTCTGCTGGTTGTTGCAAATAGACACACTCATGCTCAGGTCTATTTCCTTCACGTCATGTGTGACTATGGTACATGTCGTGTTCTTACATTACTTGACTTGGGTCTGATGCTCGTTCTGATGGGCAGAATTATGGCATCAGAATTTGGACTGGGAGGTACTGCTTTATATGTAGCAACTCTGGAATGCAGAAAACTACCAGATCAGAGCGGAGAGAGGAAGTCTGCTGAATCGGAAAGAAAACCAACGCACAATACCTAGTATCCTGGTAGCACAGGAGTTTATAAAAAACAAAACAAAACAAAAACCCCTACAGTTGATGGGAATGTAAATTAGTGCAGCCCCTATGGAAAACAGTATGGAAGTTCTTCCATAAATTTAAAATGTCCCTTGGATTTTTTTTACAGTGATTTCTGAATTATTTATCAAAATACAATAAAACTTTCATTGTACCTAAAAAAAATCACTTCATTTTGAAAAAGCAGGATACATCAGGAAAGGCATTGAAAGCATTTTCTTTTCTCTCTGAGAAAGTTCCCTAGCACACGCATGTTGCACACACATCTCTGTGATCAGAATTAGATTCTTCAGAGTAGCAATGATCTGACCCTGCTCCAAATGCAGGCAGCAGGGAGTAGCTGCTTTGTGTATTCATAAAAAACTTACAGTTAATTTGTGGCTAAAACATAGAGGATAGGATGTTCCTTCATTTGTTCTCCATTTAGGCAAGATTATGTCCCTCTATAAAGACCAAGTATAGCTTCAATAGCTTTTTGCAATTTAAGTAGTAAATAATATCTTCTTTCAAATGTCCACTTGCATTTACAAAAATGTCTTCCTCCTAGGGCAAAGGCAGAAGCCCTCTGGTATCTTCTAGAAGTCTAGAGAAGAGGACAGATGGAACCATCTCACTGAGAGAGACCATGGCCAGCTGAATTTGTGCTTTTCGCATGCAAGGGCTTGGGCCAGAGCTGTGAAGCTATCAGGGCATATCCTTAACTGCAGTGTGGGGGGCTCTGGGGTCCTGTGGGAAATCCCAAGAGCTATATTTGAATGAATGAGTCAGCAGGAAAGCTGTTTCCAGTGCTGGGGATCCTGACTTGTCAGGAAGTCTGTCATCCATTGTGCAAGCACATTCCAAAGCATCAGCCTATGATGGAGGCCTCGTGGCCCCTTCACTAAGTCCTTGTCACATAAGCCAAAAATAAGATGAGGAATCATGTTGCAAACTATGCGAAAAATGCTGTGAAGAAAGCATTTGCATGTTTAGCCCACCCCTTCCAATGGAGCCATGTTTCTGTCTTGGCCCAATGGCTTAAGCTGTGCTAATTCCTGTGCTTCAGGGTTTGGGAATCTCTGGCATGATCACTAGAAGCTAGATCAATAGAGGCTGTCCTAGAAATGAGGGGTTCTGACTTGGTTCACATTTTGTAGTCTGTCAGAGCAGAGGACAAACTTGCCTATATTTAGGATCTCATACCTGTTCTTTTTCAGTGATTCATATAATGTACACTCAAGAATGTTCTCCTTGGGCTAGAGTTTGGTCTTGACCATCATCCTCCATACTCAAAATGACTGGCAAGAACTTCTTGTCCCCACCGTGGTCCAATTGACTAGGTTTACTGGTACTTCATTATCAGTTGTGAGATTCAGCAAGGCATAAGTTGGTAGCTCCCAGATTAATTTTGGTTTTCCATTGTTTTGACTTCGATTTTATTAGCCTTTGGTTAATGACTGACAGTGTAGAATCAAAATACAAAAATGCACAGTTGTGGATCTCATTGGTATTTCTTCCCCAAACAATTAAAGTCAAACAAACAAGACATTAGAGTAATGCCTTTAAGAAAAACTGACAAAAGTTCTGTGCTGGGCTGAGGGTATAAAAATAAATAAGCGGTGGCCCCACTTTCATAAAGATCGTCGTCCATGTGAGGAGGGCTAGTGGGTTGAGACCATAAGTAAACAACCCTAGCACAGAGGAACAAGCCACAAAACATAAGTGCTGTTAACAGAAATGGAAGTCGGTTGTGCTGGGAGGAGGGAGACTTTGGGAAAACCAAAAGGTGACAAAGAGGTTGAATTTAAAATACAAACAGGGTCCTGATTGATGGGTAATGTGATGAAGGACTTTCCAGGCAGAGGGATGAATAAGCACAGAGGTGGGTGTGGCATGCAGGGCCCTTTGGAGGCGTGGGCGTGCTCAGAGGTGGCCCATAGCATGAGGTGCATGGGGGTAACTGGGGGGGGGTCGTTGAAAAAGTCAGCAAGGGCAGGATTCCTATCCTGGACTTAGAATTTTGAACTTTGTATTTGAGGGAGTTGGGTGCTCATCGTGGGCTTTTAAGTGAGAAAATGAGGCTGCCATGATTGCAATTTCCATCACGGACTTGACAACACTGACTTGCAAGATAGAAAAGACCGGAGGGCACATTTGGCCCCACTTTTCATGCCATCCTAAATCTGAAGGGGGTAGGACAACTTCAGGAGCTCAGTCAGCACAATAAAATTTAAAAATAACCTTTCTCATAGGATTTTCACTTATGATTTTTTTTTAAAAATACAAATGATTTTTCTTTTGATAGTATTGAGGCACTAACGTGAATACTACTACTACTACTACTACTACTACTACTACTGCTAGTAATAATACTCAGATGCTATAGGCAACAGGAAGCCTTTTCTTCCCTCTTTTCTGTCCCTTTCAACTCTTGATATTGATCAAAATGACAGTCTCCTTGAGGCCACAGGTTAACCTGGCATACACTATTTCAGAACAGAATGCACAAAAAGGGAACATTTCCCCACCCCAGAAAATAAAAGCAAAACTCATACCTCACAACCTTTGGTTTGTAGAATGCCATCAGAAGACTGTCCTAGTGTAGGAGCATGAGGCTAGGTGTTGAGGCCAGTACCCCAATTCTGTTGCTCAGGTTGACTCGTGTTAAGGTGGGCAAGGTTTTAAATTTTTGTGAATCTTTAATATTTCTGTGTCTAAAATATGGATGAAATAATAACTATCCCTACTTTTACTTATGTTTTCATTTTTAAAGGCTCAGTAAGAGCCTTTTGGGATGCATAAGTCTTCCTACAAATATAAAACATTTGAGATTATGGTTGTCAGAATCAAATGTAGCTGACTATTTCCTCCTCCTGGTTTGATGGTCGAGGCGCTTCGCTGGCTTGGAGAACACTTGGAGAGCTCTGAATTAGTCTTTTCTTCCAAGTATAGAAAAACCTATTTTTTATTATTGATACATGTGCATGTTATTTTATTTTATGCTTGATGATAGCATTACTAGAATGTACCAATATCCATTTCTTCACTGCCTGCAAGCACATGGAATATTATACTCTAAGCCCCCTGTGTCTTCCTCCCATTGTTAAATAAAATGTGCTACAAAAGTGGAAAAGCTTGCGGAGAATGTAGTAAGATTGAGAATCCTAGAGTAGACCATGTATTAGTAAGAGGTTAGATGGGAACACATATTAATGTATCAATAGCTTCAGACACTGGTTCATATCTACCACTTCTGGGGTCTCAAGTGCACAAGGAGAAGGCTGTCCATCAGTTCTTTGCACTGGGACATGGGTGAATTGAAAGCTCACTGTTTCTCTCCTTTGCTAGTTTGTTTGTTTGTTTAGTGGTACTAGGGATTGAACACAGGGGCATTCTACCTCTGAGCTACACCCCCAGCTTTTGATTTTTTGTTTTGAAATAGGATCTCACTAAGTTGCTGAAGATCTCGCTTAATTACTAAGGCTGGCCTCTAACCTGTGATCCTCCAGTCTCAGCCTCCCAAGTACCAGGGTTGCAGGCGTGTGCCACCACACCTGGCTGCTAGATTATTCTTGCTTACTTTCACCTACAATCAAGTCACACTTCTTGTAGTCAAACTTTGTTCAGGCAACTCCTCAGTCAGTAAGCAACTATTTTAGAAACCGCCTTATTTTTTTTTTACTTTCTCTTGATAAATATCATTTGGATTCATTACATTGAACCTGCTGTTTAAGAATTTTGTTATATCAGAGCATATGTGTTGTGGCAGTGTAGGAGGAAAATGTTATAACATCTAAAAACGTATAGTACTCTTGTGTCCGGCATATTAGTATACCCAAGGAGTGCATTAACTATTAAATAATTGGTCAATTATTAAATTTTTAGGTAGATGTTACAAAATATCTTAATGATATTTGGGGGAAATAGTTGGGAATTTTGAAAAGGTTGAAGTCACAGTGTTGCTTTATTCCCATTTAAAATAATGAAGCCGAGCATGGTAGCACATGCCCGGAATCCCAGTACTTGGGAGGCTGAGACAGGAGGATCACAGGTTGGAGGCCAGCTTCAGCAACTTAAGGGTGGAGGGGTATAGCTAAGAGATATAAGGCATAACCCTGGGATTGATCCTCAGTATCATAATAAATAAATAAATAAATAAATAAATAAATAAAACAAAGAAACATAGGGCCATCTACATAAATTCACTAACAGACTTTCGGGGATGGATTAGTTTGAATAACAAAGGATTCCAACACAAATCTGTTGCTAGTTTTCACTTTTCTTAGTGATACAGTTGACTCAGTTATGTCAGAAGGGATGAGGAGAAGAATGTAAATCTGTCAGATGTCTTTCTCATCTTATCTTATGAAGAAGAAGCTGGGGAGAGGTAAAGAGGTGGAAGAGGATGGAGAAACAAGCGAGTTCTTGTAATCGTTCTCAAAATAACTGAGGGCAGATTGGACATTATAAGCCTTGAAGGATATTAGCAGAACATATATATATAGTGGGTCTTTCAAGAACTCAAATACTGGGATTTTAAACTGTGTGTTTCTGGGGTTGAACTTAGGGGTGTTCTACCTCTGAACTACACTCCCAGTCCTATTTATTTTATTGTATTGTATTTTAATTTTTATTTTGAAACATGGTCTCACTAAGTTGCTGAGGCTGGCCTCAAATCTGCGATCTTCCTGTTTCATCCTCCCAAGCACTGGGATTACAGGAGTGGGCCACCACACCCAGATCAGATTTTAATATTAACTTTCTCTAGTGACACATACCACATCCACTGCTTGAGAATTTTGTGAAGTTTATACTATTAATAGTCTCTATGCTTATTTTACTCTATTCTGTGTACATTCCCAGTCAAGTAGTGGAAAACACTTATGGGAAGATATAGCAGTAAATATATCTAATACTTCACACATGACTAATAAGTGATGGCCTATTTTGAGTGGTTGGGATTTTGAGTTTTGCCAAGGTTTTTAGTCAACGGCATTTCTTTCCTTTCCAGTCTTGTTTGGCTTCACAAAAAGCTTTGTTCAGCTTTAAGGGATGGCTTCCTGGAGATACATGTTAAGTCAAGAGTATAGACTTATCAGCTTGTTAATGAGTGAGTTTTGTTGAATGGGTAAAGTCGGATTTTGTTTGTCTGCATTTCATTTTTCCTGGACTATTTTATATTCCTTCTCAGCCTCAGTTCTCCTCCAACCTTCTACATTTCCCAGTAGCCTGCACTCCAGGAAGGAAGTTTGGTATTGCCTTAAGCAAATATCATAAAAGGTTGAGGCAATATTTGTGGATAAGAAGGCTGGTTATGAGAAATCACATTCTAAGAGGTTAGATAATTGCTTGAAAAGGAATGAATGAAAGACTGAATTGATTACACTGAGGGGACCTGCCTAAGAAAGGGTCCTTTTCCATAGGGAATGGCTACCTCTTAGGCAGGTTTCCTGATCACTGGCCCGGTACTGTGTTCTGTGTCTACACTCTGTGGCTGATGGGTGAGATACCAGCATAACAGTGCATTATACTTATACTTACTTTTGTATTTTCAAAGAAATTTTATATTTAGCATTCATTTTTGTACCAGTTTGGTGAAGTGGGAACAACATTGGACTTAGATCCAAAAGATCTGCTAAAACTGCTAGCACGTTTGTCCCTGGATAACCTCAAGGAGACAGTGATATGATGTAAGTGACAATCCTTATAGTTTTTTTTTAATTAAGTAAAGAACTTTGCGCAGGTCCCCTGAGGTCTCTGAGCCTTAATAGCTTCCTTGATAAAATAAAGGTTTAAGACAGTAACCAGACCATCTCTACCCTTCTTGCTCTAATATCCTGTTATTTTTATGAACTTTGGTAGGTAAATAGAGTCAGATGGTTAAAACAGTCCTGTTTTGCTGAAAAACTAGAGCAAAGAAGTAAAGTGAGTGGCCTGGCTGACTGGGGATGAGAGCTTGAGCAAGCCACTACCCTCATGGCCCAGCTGTGCATGCTGGCTGACGGGTGAGATGTAGCCCACGAGGAACTCCCTGTCTCCCCACCCCCAGATCTTGAAAAGTTGTGCACTGATTGCAAATGACTTCAGGTCAGAGGACAGAAAATTCAGCTGCACCTACAGAGGGCCTCTGATCTCTAACAAAAGTTAGAGCTGCTTCTCTGGGTAAAAAGGAGGTCTGAGCTGCTTACATCTGTGAAGAGCTTTTCCATGGCCCATGGATAAGAAGAATGGCTTCCCAGAAAGCAGGACTTGTCAGTAGTCATCCAGGAGATGGGTCTGTGGAGAAGCCGAAGGCTTGCATTTTTTTAATCAGTCTTATTTCCCTTTAAAAACACTGGTTCTTATATTGAGCCATGGTCTACTTGGAGAATTTGATGATGACTAATATGATAATTTTACAAAAGTTTACTGTGAACCATCACATATTTCTGAAAACAATTTCAGTGGATATAAAAATCCCTGAAAATCATACATAGACCTTTAAAGTCATTGGTTATAAAAAATCAACATTCATAAGAACAAGCCTGGGACTCCGTTCTCAGAAAATCTGATTCATAAGATATTAATGAGTTGGTCCCAGGATTTTGAATTTTTAGTAAGTACCCAAGAGAATTCTGACTTAAGGGACCTGGATGAAATACTGAGAAATCTATTCATAGGTGTCCCTGACTCCTGCCTAGAAGACACTGCCTCAGACTTCCTTAGAACGCCACTGTTCCTGAACACAGTCCCAGAACTAATACCATCTTTCTCAGTTGTAATTTAAAAAGAAAACCCAAGTCCCCTGTCAAATGAATCAGCCAAATTGGAACAAAACACAAACAAAACGTAAGGAAGATTTTGTTCCGACTGAGTCAGTTTGGCTGGCTTCCTAGCCTGGCATCACCAGTTGGGTATTCAATTTCTAAGTCACCAGGTGACAAGATGCCTAGCTTCATACACAGATGGGCATTCATCAGCTGCTTTGTACAGTAGAAGAACTGTTGGCTATGAATAGCCTAACCTCAGTGAGACTATTCTGGTTTGCTCTGAAACAACATAAACAAGAGCAATTCCAAGTGGAAGTTGAGACCAGAGTGAAAAAATTAGTGTAGAGCGTCAGATTGTTGAATAAGGTGATGCTGTCAACGGAGGTCAAATCAGGGTGTTGGTAGGACTGGCATTCAGCAACAGGATTGGGTAAAAGTTTGAGTGGGATAGAGGCTGTGAACAGGTGAAGGTGTTGGTCTTATCAGATACCGGCCAGCTTAAACACACTATTCTGGACACAAATGTTCTATATGGACATTTATTGATCAACACTTATTATATAGAGGTCCAAGAAACAAAACCTTCACAGATATTAGAAGTTGTTCATCTTATTTCTGATGATCACTTTGACAATGAATTTACACAGAAATAATGGTAGAAGTTGTTCATCTTGTTTCTGATGATCATTTTCTGACAATAAATTTACACAGAAATAATGAAGAACTTTTTCCATGTAGTTTTCATTACTAATATTCCTTATTAGGGTATTATCTAGTTTAGGGGTTGGAAAACTTGACAGTACCAGATAGTATGTATGTTAGCCTTAGTAATAGACAATGCTGTCTGTTATATATTCATCACTGTTTTTTTTAACAATCCCTTAATAATAGTAAAACCTATTTTTAGCTTTCTAGAAGTACAAAAACAAGGTATAGGCTGGATTTGGCCCCCCAGGCTGTAGCTTGTTGACCCTCGTACATGCATATGTGTTATCTTAATAGTAATAGTTAATATTGTTTTCATTTGAATTGCATTGATATTTTCTGATAGGAAATATAGTTCAATGGAAAAATCACAATTATGTATGTTTCCCATTGAGACTGCATCCCCTTCCTTATGTATTTATAGGATGATCTAAAGTCTTAAGTATGTGAGAAGTAGTGTTTTCTAAATCCAAGTTCTCTAGTTGCCATCCAATATCCAAGCCTGTGAAGAAAGAGTTGAATTTCAACCTGGTTTTCATTTGACATGTAAGTTCAAGGTTGCTGATGATATATTTGATGATATATTTCTTTTTCTTTTTTTTTTTTTGGAACAGTGTCTTGCTAGGTTGCTGAGAGTCTCGCTAATTTGCTGAGGCTGGTCTCAACCTGTGATACTCCCATCTCATCCTCCCAAGTACTGGGATTACAGGCATACACCAGCATGCCCGGCTTATTTCTCTTAGTTTCTAATTTTAGAACTTAGCTTATTTTTGCCTACTTTAAAAAATACAAGTGCCTTCCACATTATCTGGATGGTTATTTTAGTACCTAAGTACTACACTGAGATTTGTCTAAGTCCAGGGAGACATTTGAACATAAGATCCTTTGGACTCCCACAGTAGTGCTTTAAGTATTGCGCATAATGAGAGTAGAGCAGAGGGAAGTTTCATAAAGGCCAAGTGATCTCAAACAGTTTGGAAGGACTTCAAACAGAGAAAAATGTGGTATGATACTGTATCATCACATCATACCTGATATATAATATATATATATGTGTGTGTGTGTGTGTGTGCGCACGCGCGTGCGCGCGCGTGTGTGTGTGTGTGTATTGTATTGAACTAGAAAGACCCTGCAACACAGATGTCAGCTCCATACCTTCACTGAAGCACAAGAGGATCACTTTCAACCAAACAACCTTTGGTCACATTCAAATAATGCTATTAGTTTGAATTTTGATGATGGCATATTTAACGACAAATTTGCATACAAATTTTCCTGTCATGAATATGTGTATATGCAAATTAATTTAACCCCGGGGACGTTAGGAGACTGTCATAGTGGTCAGTGTAAAAATAAGAACCAAGAACAAGGTGGTTGCCATCAAGATGGGGAGATCAGGTCTGTGCCAGTTCACCACGTCCATTTAGCATCCTAGAGAAAGATGCCCCTTCCTCTGGGTGGATGCGACTTGGTGTCATGGCACACAGCCTGGCCGGCAGTGCTTGGCTGGATTCTAGGCTCACTCAGCCCCTCAGCTAAGCACTCTTGTTCAGCAGTATGTTCCTGTCCTTAGTAAGTGGGCATGGATCAAGAGATAACACAGAAGTGTAGTCGCATAATCTTTGGGGTTTGGTGGCCAATTAAACCTGGAGATCAAGGCTTGCTTTCTATCTTCTGGCTTTGGTGATTTTTTTTCTTTTTTTCCCATGGTATTGGGGATTGAACTCTATGACTGAGCTATATCCTCAGCCCTTATTTTTTCATTTTGAGGCAGTCTCTCACTAGGTTTCCCAGGCTGGGTTTGAACTTGCTATCCTCCTGCCCCAACTTCTCAAGTCCCTGGGATTACAGGTGTGCGCCGCAGCCCTCAACCTGGTGACTATTGTTTTAAGACAATATCTGATTCATTGAGCCTTTTGGAACAATCACAATCATTGGTGCTACCTTTTAAAAAATCTTGAAATAGCTAAGAGAAACAAAACCTAAGAAAAGGGTATTTAAAGAAGGAAGCAGTGACAGCAACAGGAGTGGACAAGACTGATGCCCCAAACCAAGTAGAAACCTGCGGACTTAACCACTTCCTCTTTTCGGTGGGTGTGTTTCCTGGGGGCTTCCTGGGCGTGAATCCACAGTGCCCCCTGCTGCCTCACAGTGGGCCCGTTCGTGGTGGTCTACTGCCACCCAACCAAGCGACTTTGCCTTGGCACTTCCATTCAGGTGGACTTGTCACTGTGGTGCTGGGACGTGGGGTGCGGGGGTGAGTACAATGGGCGGCTCAATGGGCACAGGGGGACACCAAGCAGAGTGCTGGCCTGCGCACCCCTTTCTTCAATTCTCAACAGAAGCAGATCTAGATACTTATTCTGTGATCACTAAGTGCTGATCACTTACTAGGCCTTGCCATTCAAGGGTGGCAGGAACTGATGAGGACTAAAAGCCACACTCCTTATCCTCTCCTTCCAGAGCACACAGGCAGCCCAGCATCTTCTTGCAGTGAGAATGTAACATTTTCCCTATAAGAGGAGGGCCAGGTAAGGATGAACTCACAGTGCATATACTTGCATTGTTTTCTGTTGAACCTGGGCTGAAGCTTAACTTACAAAGGGGCCTTAGGGAAGCATAAATTAGGGCCATATTTTTGAGTATGGAGAAGAAGGAGCAAGAGAGGCTTAGTGGAAAGGAATACATATTTAGAGATAAGGATGAGCAAGTGGAGTTCAAACATAGCAGGAAGAGAGGTTAATATTCCCCAGCTAGCAAAATACTATTATTTTCTTACATACCGTTTCCATACCAGAGGCCCCAGAGTACCAACAGCTTGGAGATGGACTTTCCCATTAGTTGGTGGTTCTTAATATTGCGCCGGGCTTTTTGCTTGCTTGAGGTTTAACTACTCTAGTACTTGCTCTAATTCTTTTCATCTTGGGCATAGCTGAGCAGCTGGGGTGTACTTTTGCCCTCTAGGCACGGAGAGGTCTTTAGCTTTTTTTCTTTGAAGCCTGAAAACACATGGCAAATAGCTCTCAATCGGTGTCCTGGAGTTCCCAATCAGGTTGGTATTTTGTGTGGTTCCATTATGAAGAGATTTAAGGACCCTTTTCATTGCATTCTTTCTCTATAATTGCAGATGTTAAACACAACCCTAGAAAAAGTAGTAAAATATCCTCAGAGACAATTTAGTGATGAAACCTTCAGTTTTTCGGTCATTAATAGGCTTTGGGTGGATTAGCTTAGAAATAGTTATATAATGTGTGATTTGTGGTAGTGAAATGCTGAAAGGGCCAATCATTACATCATAATGGACACACCTTTAACATAATGATACATTTTCCCTTTGTAGCGTTCGTATATATTTAAATGAGGGAGACAAATCATCACTGTGGTCAGGGATCCTGTTGCAGCTTTGAGAGCCAGCAGGTACAGGGAACAGAGAGCAGAGAGCACTTGGGCCGCAGAGCAGGGAGGCCACGGGAAACAAGTTGCCCATCCTCATCTTGTTTCCATTGCTTGCTGGGCAACCTGGTGTGACTTAACCATTCCCTGAGCCTCAACTTCTTCATCAATAAAATGAGGGTCACACGAGTATGTACCTATAATGATGGGGATTAGTGGCTATAACACGTGCAAATCACACATAGCAGCATTAGGCATAAAGTAAGGGCCGAATGACAGTAGTTTTCTTATTGTTGTTGGACTTGTTACCCTCTTAGACTCCATGTAGCCAGAATTTAAAATGAAGATAATTCTTCCCAAGAGTGTTTTAATACTTATTGAGTTGAGTTCTTCCTTGAAGATAGAGAAAAATGCACCATTGTGAAGAATTAATATGTCTCAGCTAGGAATCAAGTACTTAAATTGGTCACTGCCCTTTTCTAGTTCTGTGGCCCAACACCCTTTCCAGGTGTATTAGTCAGGATTCACTAGAGTGACAGAACCACAGGACATGTATATGGTAAAAGGGGGTTTATCAATCAGCTTACAGTCCAAAGCAGTGTAGTTCCAAGTGGCCGCCTGCATGTGGAGAGCCGGAGGAACCAGCAGCTGCTCAAGTGGTCCAAGAGCTGGAGTCTCAGAATTGGAGTGACCACTAATTCAGTCCTAGTACAAGAAGGAAAGGTCAGGAAACTCTCTGGAGAAATGATGGTGAAGGTCCAGTTTGAAGAGCTGAAGGCCAGTATCTCAGAGGAGAGCAGACGTGCTTTCCTCAGGAAGAACCAGGCATACCTTCTCATGTTTCTCCTTCTTTTTATCCAGGTCCTGCACCTATCAGAACAGTGCTGCCCATATTCAGGGCAGGACTTCACCCTTTAATCTGCCATTACATAAGCCAATCATCTCATCAATACACCCAAAGTCATATAATCTTTTTTTTTTTTTTTTTTTG
>PVJS01030144.1:9054-24383 GCA_004027185.1 Glis glis | reverse complement strand
GGGTTCGCGGCCAGCCTCAGCTACTTAGTGAGGCCCTCCGCAACTTAGTAAGACCCTGTTTCCAAATAAAGAATGAAAAATAGGGCTGGGGGTGTAGCTCGGAGGTAGAATGCCCCTGGGTTCCATCACCAGTACTGCAAAAAAATAAAAAAATAAAAAATAAATAAATTTCCCTTTTGGGAAGATGCCGAGGAGTGGTCTAGCCGGGTCACACGGGGGTTCCATTCCTAACCTTTTGAGGACCCTCCACACTGATCTCCATAGTGGCTGTACTCACTTACACTCCAACAGTGTAGACGAGTTCCTGCTTCCCCACATCCCCGCCAGCATGTATCGTGTGTATCCTCGATGGCTGCCATTCTAACTGGAGTCAGCTGGAGTCCCAGCGTAGTTTGGATTTGTAGTCCCTGATTGCTAATGGTGTCGAATGATTTTCATATATTTGTTGGCCATTTTGTATTTTTTCTTTTGAGAAGTGTCTATTCAGTTTAATTGCCCATCTTTATGGGTTATTAGGTTTTTTTAGTTCCTCATATATTCTAGATATGAGTCCTCTATCAGACTAACACCTACAGGGAGGGAAGAGGGACATACACCGGGTGACAGGGGTGTATGTGTTTGCATCGCTTTGAATCGCACTATGATGTTTAATTACAATGCACCAATAAAAGTATTATTTTTTAAATCCTGTCCCTAAGATTCTAAACCCATGTTCTCAACAAAGCCTTCTTATACATGGATTAAGTGTTTTTCTTAATGTTTTTTCTCTCTTTCTTCTGTCTCTGTCTCTGCCTCTCTGTTTCTGTCTCTCTCTCTCTCTCTCTCTCACACACACACACACACACACACACACACACACACACCTTCTTTTCCTTCTCCTCTTCTTCTTCCTTTAACTTCAATAAGGAGAACCCGTGTACATCCTGAATTTTAGGAGCTCCTAACCTCATATCTGTGGGGCCTGTGAACCCCTAAAATTAAAAGCAAATTTTTATACTTGTGTGTGTATGTTGCCCAAGGAGTGGGTTCATACCTCTTTTTGTTTTGTCAGATTCTCAAAGAAACTCAAATAGAAAAAGACTATGAATCTCTGCTGTGTGCCTGCCTCCTCTCTCTCTGCAAGGAGGCTGGCCTCACCCGGGCGTGACACGGGGACTCTGGTGGCGGCCTTGGGCAGGGGAGCCCTCTCTCTGGAAAGGGTCCCCAGCTAGCGACCACAGTTAGGGTTCCGGGTGGGGAGGAGGCGTCCGTGTGGGGTCCTCTGGGCCCGCAGAACCCCTGAATGTGGGGAGCCAGGGAGGACGAGGCTTCTGCGGCTTGCTCAACTCACCCCTTGATTTTGCAGTGGGGGAAACTGAGGCCTGGGTTTCCATTCAGTGCCCGCAGTCGGGGGTGGCAGAGCCGTGTCAGACCCCAGCCTCCCAAGTGCCAGCCCAGAGATGTTCCCACCCACAAAATGGGTCTCACCCGGACTCATCCCAGCCGCGTTGCTCTTGCTGGAGCAACCCTGCCTCCACCCCTGATCCCGGCTGGAACCCGGGAGATTTTAATGCCATGAACTGCTTTTAATGTAGTCCTTTAAAAATCAAAAGGCCCCGGAGCCCTTTCTCTAGTGTCACCCTCTGGACAGTCAGCAGGCTTTATCTGCCAGCACTTAAAGAGAAAAGAAAGAGAAGAAGAAGAAAAAGAAAGATACTGCCGCTCAAGGAGAATCCAAGGCCCCCGGAATCTTAACAAGGCAGCTCTGTTTCTTATCATCTTCAAAAAGCCTTTATTAAGCCTCTCTGGGCTCATGTGGCCGCGCGAAGCACTTTACAGAGTCAGATCAATCAGCCGTCCGTCAACAAACGTGTACCGCGAACCTACTGTGCGAAGCCGGCGATGCGGGGGGCGCCGGCTGACCCCGACCTCGGGCCGGGGATGCCAGGGGCTCTCTGCCCTTATCTGAGTTTGGGTGGGACAGGCGGGGGTGTCAGGGTCGAAGAGGAAGGCAGAGCAAAGAGATTTGGGGGTACCAGGCAGTTGAAAGCTCCAGTGCCCTGGATGTGTGGCGATCAGTGTCCCCCCACCCCGCTGTCCTCCTCTGAGGTTTCCTGGGGTGCCAGCTGGCCTCAGCGGCCAGTGGAGGCCTGGTACCCAGAGACATCGCCACAGCAGCTAAGCAGAGACCTTAGTCACTGAAAGGAAGGATCAGGAGGCTCTAGATGAGTGCCAGCAACATGCCGACCAGACCCCAGCCCTGAGGGACTTCGGAGGAGTGACCTTTCCTCTCGGAGCCCCCCTCGTGTGGAGCGAGGCTGGTATCGAGGCTACCTCACAAGTGGGTCCCGAGCTTACACAAGTTGTACGTAATGTGCTGAGCATGGTGCCCAACACGCTGTGATCATGGTTATAGATTACTTGATATTGGTTATCGATAATTTGTTATTGATAACTTTCTGTCTCTACTGCAGCTCTATCACACAGGGCAGAACGTTTGGGGCAGGACTTCCTTAGAAACCATAGAATGGCGGGAGGAAGCTCACCAAGTACCATTTGCATGTATGTCCCTAGCCTCTGAACTACATAATGATGTGAGATTACAATGCACCAATAAAAGTATTTAAGCCGGGCGTGGGGGCGCACGCTTGTCATCCCAGTACTTGGGAGGCTGAGACCGGAGGATCGCAGGTTCGCAGCCAGCCTCAGCTACTTAGTGAGGCCCTCCACAACTTAGCGAGACCCTGTTTCAAAATAAAGAATAAAAAATAGGGCTGGAGGTGTAGCTCGGAGGTACAATGCCCCTGGGTTCAATGCCCCAGTTCGCCCCCAAAAAAGTATTTAAAAAAACCCCATAGAATGAATTTTGGGGTATTTCATTTGTTTCGGCATTTCAACAAATTGTTTCTTAAGCACCTACTTCTATGTGCTGGAACTACCTGGGTACCACCAAGACAGCCAGAAACAAGACAAGATCTTTCCCTGTCCAGGACCAGGGGTCCAGGTCTCGTTCCTAGCCCAAAGGCTTGGTGAACGCACCCAACGTCGGCAGATACGGTATTGGGGGCACCTCCTCCAGGGGTCCCTCACCGGCATCAGTGTATAAAAAGTAATCTTTAGCAAAATCATTTGGAGCACATGTAGTTGTTAAAAAAATTTTTTTTTTTAATTTGGAGCTCAACTTAACAGGATACCCTGCCTTTATCTGGCACCCCTCTCCCTACGACATTTCTCGAAAGCATCTCACCACGGTCTCCTTTTATTATTGGCTGTCCGCAACCTGGCGCGTGGCCGATGTCTCTGCAGGTGAGCTGGGAAAGGCGCGACTATTCCGAAGCTGAGCCCCTCCTAATGTTAGAGACTTTATCACCAAGGAAGAGGAAGGAAGCAGACACAGCAGAGGCAGCGGGTAGCCTCTCAGAGCTTCCTTTGTCAGTAGGGTCTTCACAGACGTGTGCTGGCGCAGTGCACGTTCAGAGAAAAATGAGCGATCCTATTAAAATATTGTGATACTTTGTTTTTTTTTTTTTTACCTACTTTGGTTTTTTTGTTTTTTGTTTTTTTGCGGTACCGGGGATTGAACGCAGGGGCGTTCTACCTCCGCGCCATGCCCCCGGCCCTATTTTTATACTTTATTTTGAAACCGGGTCTCATGAAGTTGCGGAGGGCCTCACTAAGGAGAGAGAGAGAGAGAGAGAGAGAGAGAGAGAGAACAAGAGCTGAGGCTGGCCGTGAACCTGGATCCTCCGGTCTCCGCCTCCCAAAGTACTGGGATTACAAGCGTGTGCCACCATGCCCGGCCTACTTTGTTTTTTTTTTACCGGGTGCTGGGCATTGAACCCAGGGCCTCGTGCACACTTTAGAAGCACTCCACCATGGAGCTACAGCCCCAGCCGACACTTGCCTTACTTAGCAATTTAGATAGCGCACTTTCCGGGACCACAGAGGTAGATTTTCGTTGTCCCCATCTTTCCTCTGCAAAACCCAAGGTTTGAGACCTCACCTGACTCGCTCAGGGTCTCAGAATGGAATTTAGACGATGATCCAGGTCTGCAGCTGCCACCATCTTTATTGAGCATGTATTATGTGCCTAGCATAGGATCGAACTACAAACGTATTCGGAACTGGAATTAAAGATGACTCTCGGTAT
Organism: Glis glis; assembly: GCA_004027185.1. NCBI lineage: Eukaryota > Metazoa > Chordata > Mammalia > Rodentia > Gliridae > Glis > Glis glis. Next base: position 20,254 of record PVJS01030144.1, on the reverse strand, counting down.
TATTTTATCCTCAGCAGCTTGTACAGCACCTGGCACGTAGTAGGTGACCATGTTAGTTTTCTCTTGCTACATAAAAAACAACCACAAAGTTAGAATCTTAAAACAGTACTTTTCTTTGGCCTCCTGAGCACAGCTGAGGGGAGTCCTCTCAGGAGCTCACAGCCTGCACTAAAGGTGGAAACAGGGCTGTGTTCACATCTGGAGACTCGGTTGGGGAAGACACAGCTTCCAAGCTCATGAGGCGCTCCAGAGAATTTGTTTTCTCGGGTTCTATAGCCCACGGCAGCTTGCTTCTTCAAGACCAGCAAGAGAGCGAGTCTCTGACCTCAGGGAGGGTCTATCCCTGTTTTCGAGGCTTTCCCCTGATTAAGCCAGACCCACCCAGGACAACCTATTTCATTAATTCAAAAATGAACTAAGTTAGCAGCTTAATCTACAGAATGCCTTTGTTTTTGCCATATTCTGTTGGTCAGAAGCAAGTCACAGGTTATACTCACAGTAAAGGGGAGAGGATTGTGTGTAGGGCAGGAATACCAGGGCTCAGGAGTCTTGGGGGCCAGAGGGGTCACCCTTGGGTCTGTCACAGTGCCAACAAATATCTGCTGAGTAAATAAGAGGATAAATGCATGGCTGAGTGACCGTGTGAATGAATGATGGAATTAATAGCTAAATGAAAGCTAAAGACAGAAATGTAGCCCGGCCTGGTGGCGCATGTCCATAATCCCAGTACTTGGGAGTCTGAAACAGGAGGATTGCAGGTTCGCGGCCAGCCTCAGCAACTTAACAAGACCCTCAGCAACTTAGTGAGACCCTGTTTCAAAATAAAGAATAAAAAATAGGGCCAGGGATGTAGCTCAGAGGTAGGATGCCCCTGGGTTCCATCCCCAGTACCACAATAAATAAATAAATAAATAAATAAATAAATAAATATAAAATGGACTGGGGGTGTAGCTCAGAGGTAGAGCACCCCTGGGTGCAATCCCAGCACCAAAACAAACAGACAAAAATGTGAGCTGGCTCCTCTTCTAGCCCTGAGGACAGTGCTCCCCTGCATCATACCGGGTCCTCCCTCCTGGGGGCACCTGTTCCGCCACCCGATGTCCAGCACCTCCAGCCTGCGCCACTGGGTACCCCCAGACAGGAAACAAAGAACCCCAAACCCAGAAGCCGCGAGGAGGCAGGGAGGCCGTGGATCACGGGCAGCCCTGGCGCCAGGAGCCCTGCAGGAGCACCAACAGCGTTTTTCTGTCTGAAGAGTGGCGGTAATGGGGAGCACATATTTAATAAATAGACGCAGCGTCGGGGTGCCTGGTCGCAGCTCCGTCCTCACGCCACACAGTAGGTATCGATTGCCGACCTGAAGCCAGGAACCAGGATCCGTAAGTTATGATCATCCCCCGCTATGGCGGGCTGTGCACTCTTCCGGGGAGAAGCTGAACTATTTCTTTTTGTATTTGGGGGGGGACGCGGTGGGATACCGGCCCAAAGGGAAGCCACGCGTGGCCTCAACGTGCTGAGATCTGATAGGTGGGTATTCACTGCTGCCCCTCTCGTTCACTCCGACCCGAGTCCTATTACTGTCCCCGAGGTCTCTATGAAGAAACAGAGGCACAGAAGAGTCAAGAATTTGCCAGGGCTGTGTGGGGAGCCAAGATCCGAACCCGTGATGTGTGGAAGCCACCGCCTTGCACACCGGGATGCTTCGCCATTGGTGGCTGGCTGCGGCGCTGCCTCCGCAAGGCCAGTTCATACCCAGCTCTACCACTGCCTCCATGTGAGGCCTCTGATAGCTGCTTCTACCTGGGGAAAAAGCAGACCTGGGTGGCGGGAAGGGGCGGTGCAAAGGCCCTGAGGTAGGAATGAGCTTCATGTGCTGGAGGGGTCCGAGGAGGTGCAGCCCAGCCGCCCCTCCGCTCCTCGCTGTCGATCCCAAGCTCAGTCCTCGCTCCCCCCTGGACTGCCGCCCCTGATTAGCCAGCCTGCCTTCTCCCCTGCCCCGCCCGCTCCCGCAACCAGAGTGGCTGATTTGATCACATCACTGCCGGACTTGAAAACCTCCAGATCCCAGGATCCAGTCCAGGGGCTGCAGAGAAATGTTCTGGGGTCATCTTGATCCAGCGGCCTGGCCTCTGTCAGCCCTGGACACCTGCCTTCGCTCACCACTCCTCCACAGACACCAGGAAGACCCTCTAGGCCACTGTTGGCCACAGACCTTAGCCTGTGCTGCTCCCTCCGTCCAGAATCCCCCTGGTCCCCTGCCACCCCAGTACTGCCTCCAGAAGCTGGGCTTGGATGTCGCCTCCTCCAGGAAGCCTTCCATGACCCCAGGCCCGGATCAGAGGCCCCTGTTTGAGTTTCCGGAGCCCCCGGGATTGACGCATCGGAGCCTGGGTCGCCATTTGGAATGCGTATCATTTCTTTGGGGACAGTGACCGTGCCAGTGAAGTCTGAGTCCCAATGCAGAGTGAGTAATCGACATGTCACAGATGCTCAGAAAATACTGAAGAATGATGGGTTGAGGAACATGGAGAGGTAGACTCTGAGCAACGCGGAAAAGATGCAGGTCCCCGTCTTTACCCGACAATCTAACAGCACCCCTGGGGTTTGAGGTTCACGCCCACAAAACACAGGATGCTCAACACTCTGCAGTGTGGGGTGATGGGCAGTCCGCGCAGGGCAGTGTCGGGAGGGTGGGACTGTTGGGGTCTTTCCAGGAAGAGCACTAACCGGGTGTGGTAGCGCTCACTTGTAATCCCCGTACTCGGGAGGCTGAGACAGGAGGATCGCAAGTTGGAGGCCAGCCTCTGCAATTTAGTGAGGCTCTCAGCAACTTAGTGAGACCCTGTTTCAAAATAAAAAAATAAAAAGGGCTGGGGATGTAGCTCAGAGTTAGAATGTTCCTGGGTTTAATCCCCAGTACCAAACAGAGAAAGAAAGAAAAAGGAAGGAAGGAAGGGAGGGAGGGAGGGAGGGAGGGAGGAAGGAAGGAAGGAAGGAAGGAAGGAAGGAAGGAAGGAAGGAGAAAGAAAGAAGAAAGAAAGAAAGAGAGAGAAAGAAAGAAAAAGAAAGAAAGAAAGAAAGAAAGAAAGAAGAAAAAGAAAGAAAGAAAGAAAGAAAGAAAGAAAGAAGAAAAAGAAAGAAAGAAAGAAAGAAAGAAAGAAAGAAAGAAAGAAAGAAAGAAGAAAGAAAGAAAAAGAAAAAGATGGGGACAGAGAGGAGGGTGCTGAATAGAATTTGCGTAGGGGCAGAGGCAGCCGGGAGATCAGGCCAGGAAATGCCACCAATAAAGACAGGGTGGGCCGCGCGGAGTCCCCGTCCCAGGACAGCTGCTGGAGAGCCGGTGGGGCGGGAGCCAGCTGGGAAGCAAAGGGCGAAGATGAAGAGGAAGAGCCGGGGCGCCGGTCAGACCTGCGTCAGACCCTCCCGCCACCATTTGGAAGCCGTCCGACTTTGAGCGAGTCCCTCACTCTCCGAGGTCTCGGTTTCCTCCTCTGCAACATGAAGATCATAAAAATAAAGCTGAGGTCCGTGTGCATGCACGCCGCTGTCTCCATGAACTCTGTTACGATGTGAGACTAATGCGCTAATAAAAGTATTATGAAAAATTAAAATAAATCAATAAAAACAAAGCTCCCCGGCCCCTTGGGTGTCTCTTGGGTGTCTTCATGACTCTGGCAAGGGCCCTGGAAATGCTTTCACAGAAGAGTGTGGTTTTGCATAAATGACAATTTTATTTGTTTTTTTCTTAAAGAGGACTCCCCAATTTAAAAAAAAAAACCTGGATCTACCCAGCACACCAGTACCCCAAACCCAACTGTCTACCTTCTGGGCTTATCCAGGGGATTAAATAAAATGTCAAGATGAAATAAAATGCAAATGTGTGGTCATGCAAGCACGCTTGTCATCCCAGTACTTGGGAGGCTGAGACAGAAAGATCGCAGGTTCGAGGCCAGCCTCAGCTATTATTTAGTGAGGCCCTCTGCAACTTAGTGAGACCCTGTTTCAAAAAATAAAAAAATAAAATAAAATAGGGCTGAAGGTGTAACTCAGAGGTGAAATGCCTCTGGGTTCAATCCCCAGTACTACACACACACACAGTAAATAAATAAATAAATAAATAAATAAATAATAAATAAATAACTATACATACATACATGCATACATACATATATACATACATACAAATGAATGAATGAATGAATGTAAAGCCCCTAGCACATTGTGCTTGGCAGCTAATAGATGCTCAATAAATTCAGCTGCCATTATAATCAATACTTCCTCTGTCGCCACTGTATTCATCCGGGTAGGGCAAGCGAGAGAGGCTAATTGCAAATGGCTGGAGAGGAACAGGAAACATGGGCAGACTTCCTGGCCGCCTCCGGGGTGCACAGGAGGGCCGGGGGAGCAGGCCCGGGCACTGGGAGGAAGAGCGGGGTCTGGGGGCAGCGAGCGGCCCCTCCCTCCGCCACTGCGAGCCAGGGTTCAACAACATCATCTCCTTTTATGAGTTTACTTTCCCCCCCTCTGAAGAGGAGTGCTCGAGTCTCTGCAGATAAGACAACTAGGTCTGCCTTAAATATTTCTATTACTTAAAACTTCATAAATCTATTGGTTTAAAACTGTCAGCAGGATGGGAAAGTTCGGAGATGGAGCCATGCTTATCTGCAGGAGAGGAATTTGCCCACAGCGGGGGCAGGATGCTGCGGGGGGACACGGGCGGTGCCCAGACCTGAGCTGCCTCGCCGCCCCACCAAGAAACATCTTAAAATCCGTGTCCTAAGAGGCACGGTGCAAGCTTCCTAGGGCTATTCCCTTGTCCCTTTGTGTGGCACGAGATGGTCACAGGGACAGATGGCCACCCACCCTCCAAGCCAGAGCAGCCCCGTGTTTGGAAAATAGGAAGTATTTTCCTGCAGAATACCAGGAAAGCGTCAGTTGAAAACTGAAGGACTTCGACTCTAGGCAGATATTAGTAAACATATTAGTAAATGCTTTACAGCTACCTTGCAAGGAAGGGGGAAAAAAGTGCGCTGACTAATCGTATTTGCCAATTTCTGTGGTGTAAATATTCCTGCCGTGGCGACCTGGGAAGAGAGGCGAGGGAGCACCCTGTGAATAGTCCGTCTGTCCTGCAGGTGCACCGGGGTCGATGACCTCCAGGATGTGGGAAGGGATGCGGTTTCATTCTATTTCTTGTTTTTGTTTTTTTGGTGTGTGTGTGTGTGTGTGTGTGTGTGTGTGTGTGTGTGTGTTGCTGAGGATTGAACCAAGGGGCATTCCACCTCTGAGCGACACCCCCACCTGCCCTTTTTATTATTTATTTTGAAACAGGGTCTTGCTAAATTTCTGGGGCTGGTCTGAAACCAGAAATCCTCCTGTCTCAGCCTCCTAAGTACTAGGATTACAAGCATGCACCACCATGCCTGGTTAGGGATGCGTTTTGATTATTGATTACCTTTGTCTTTCATATAACTTTTATAATTGCATACTTATAAAATTGAATTATTCTCTTTTTTTTGGTACTGTGGGTGGAACTCTGGGGATTCTACCTTCAAGCTATACCCCCGGCCCAATTCCCTTTTCTATTTTGAAACAAGGTCTCACTAGATTGCTGAGAGTCTCACTACTTTGCTGAGGCTGTCCTCAAAGCTGCGATCCTCCTGTCTCAGCCTCCCAAGTGCTGGGATTACAGGCGTGTGCCACTGTGCTAGGGAAAATTTAATTTTTACTAATGGCTGAGTTTGACACCTGGTTGCCAAAGTTCTGAGAATCTAGCATCTGGTTATTGCACACTGGCAAAAAACCAGCTCCAGCACAAGGCCGGCCCAGGAAGAGCAGAAAGGTAGCACCCCGTTAAGAGCACGTCATCGTGCAGGCGAGCTGGGGCCCAACGACTCCCTCTGGGATGCGGCTCCAACACTGGCACGGTCACTTTCTGTCTTGATGACCTTGGGCAATATCTAGTTTAAGGAGAGAATTAGTCGGCTGTGGAAGTACCCGCTTGTAATCCCAGTACTTGGGAGGCTGAGACAGGAGGATCACAGGTTCAAGGCCAGCCTCAGCAACTTAGTGAGGCCCTCTGCAACTTAGTGAGACTCTGTTTCAAAATAAAAAATAAAATAGGGCTGGGGGTGGAGCTCAGAGGTAGAATGCCCCTAGGTTCCATCCCCAGTACTGCAAGAAGGAAAGGAAGGAAGGAAGGAAGGAAGGAAGGAAGGAAGGAAGGAAGGGAGGGAGGGAGGAAGGAAAAAAGGAGAGAGAGAGAGAGAGAGAGAGAGGTCTCTGAGCTAGCTCACTCCAGGCTTGCTGTAAGGCAGGCACTCTTCACAGAGCTCTATGCCATCTTTGCAAGATGTCTCTGAGGCGAAGACTATTACTGTCTCCTGTTGGTAGCTGGGCGTGTTGAGGTATGGGGGCTCGGGTCTGGATCTTAAACGTCCCCAAGGCTATGTGCTAAAGGCTTGTCTCTGGCCTGTAGCAGTATCAGGAGGTGGCGGAGCCTGTAGCACGTGGGGCCGAGTGGAGAGAAGTAGGTCACTGAGGGCAGGCCTCAAAGAGGACATTAGGACCTGGAACCCTCCCTTCCCTTCTCCCTCCTCCCTCCTCCCTCCTCCTCCTCCTCCTCCTCCTCCTCCTCCTCCTCCTCCTCTTCCTCCTCCTCCTCTGTACTAGGGATTGAACCCAGGGGCATTCTACATCTGAGCTACACACTTTTGTATTTTTTTGTTTGGAAACAGCATCTCACTAGGTTGCTGAGAGTTGCGCTACATTGCTGAAGCCGTCCTCCAACCTGCAATCTTCCTGTCTCAGCCTCCCAAATACTGACATTACAGGTATACACCACCACGCCCAGCTCCCCCAGCCCTTTTTATTTTTTTGTTTTTGAAACACAGTCTCACTAGGTTGCTGAGAATCTTGCTAAGTGACTAAGGCTGCTCTCGACCCTGCAATCCTCCCGGTTCAGCCTCCCCAGCACTGGGATCACAGGCGTGCACCACCGCGCCTGGCTTCTCTCGGCTTCTTTGCCACTATTAGATGAGCAGTTTTCTGTACCATGATGCATGGCCTTGCCACAGGCCCCAAAGCAACAGGGCCAGGGGACTATGGACTGAAAACTCGGAAACTGTGAGCCACTATAAACCTTTCCTCTTTTTTTTTTTTTTTTTTTTTGCGGTACCAGGGATTGAATGCAGGGTCGTTCTCCCTCCGCGCTATGCCCCCGGCCCTTTTTTTTTATGCTTTATTTTGAAACCGGGTCTCACGAAGTTGTGGAGGGCCTCACTAAGGAGAGAGAGAGAGAGAGAGAGAGAGAGAGAGAGCGAGAGCTGAGGCTCACTGCGAACCCGGATCCTCCGGTCTCTGCCTCCCAAAGTACTGGGATTACAAGTGTGCGCCACCACGCCCGGCCAAACCTTTCCTCTTTTTAAGTTAACTCCAGTGCTTTGTCATAGGGCCGGCAAGCTGACTAATACACCACACAACTGTGGGACAACACACAGCTGGGGAGCAGCAGGGCTGGGATCTGGAGCCGGGGCCACCAGGCTCTGACCATCAGGCTGTGCTCCTAACCCCTGCACCACACTGCCTCTGTTTTGCTCTGCCAAGCCTCCGTCTCTGCCTGTGAACTACAGACGCTATCGTGTACCTCCCGGGGTAGTCATGGGGACATACAGACAAACGAGTTGGGGAAATGGATACCTCGGCCTGCCCCCTGCACCTGGGAAGCCCACACCCATGGTAGCTACTGTGCACGTGCTGGGTAGAGGGCTCTGGAAACCCCTTCTCTGCAGAAATCTGGGGGTGAGCGGGCCCTCTGCAAAGCCAGGCCTACCGAGAGCTACCAGCTGGCCGGGAGGAGCCTGAGTGGCCATCAGCTGTCATTCTATTATTATCCAGGTTTCAGGCGCCCAACCTCTTATCTACAGTTGCTCTGCGAAAATATGCTCTCCCCGCAGAGGACCCCCAGTGCACAGAGCTGCTGGATTCATAAAATAAAGCCGCGGCTCAAAAGTGTCGCAATCCTGCCATCCGATTGGGAGAGTGGCGGGCCGCAGGAGCTGCATCCTGCACAGACCATGCATGGGAAGAGCGGGTCTCCGTGCAGAAAGCCCACGATGACTCCCCCTGTCCCTTTGAACCTCCAGTCTGTAAAGTCTCCATGACCCCCTGCCTTTCTTCACCCTATCTGTGTCCTGGGAGCCGGCGCTCAAGTCCGGGCTCCTTTGACTTCTGTCTTCCTGCCTGATTTTGCCTGTGGGAGACCAAGAGAGAGAGGGCAGGGCGCGCATTCCCCTGGGGCCCTGCGCCAGCCCTCCCGTGAGGCCAGCGATGGCTGCATTCCTCAGTCAGAGACCGCAGCTTCTTCTAGGTAGCAGTGTGTGTGTGTGTGTGTGTGTGTGTGTGTGTGTGTGTGTGTGTGTAGTTTTTTGCTGGGGATTGAACCCAGGGTCATTCTACCTCCGAGCTACACCCCCAGCCCTTTTTTATTTTTTTGTTTTGAAACAGGGTCTTGCTAGGTTGCTGAGAGTCTTGCTAGGTTGCCAAAGCTGGCCTCCAAACTGTGATCCTCCTGTCTCAGCCTCTCCAGTACTGCGATTACAGGCATGCACCACTATGCCTGGCTTCTGTTCTCAAGGTGGCAACGATTTCCCATCCCCACCACCAGCCCTGAGATTCCCCCGCCACCCCTGTCTGCTCCCTTAACCCAGCCCCAGTCACTTATAAATGACCCCAGTGTTCAGCTCCCCTTCACCCGTTTTCAACGTGCATCTATCTCCTGCTAGGACATAGAAACCCCGCGCCTCAGTTTACCCAACCAGGAAATGGGTCCCCCTCCCCGGTCTAGCTCACAGAGGCGGCGGCCTCAAGGGCAAAGTCAACCCCACATGGAAAGCCGCGGGGGAAACACGACTTCAAAGTGCCACCCAGGAGCCAGGCATCGGCGTTATTAATAAAAGCCAGATAGGTCTCCTCGCCCCGCCTCTGCCTCCCTCCGCTCCACGTCCTGCCCGACGGGCTCCTCCCTGGCTGACGTTCCCACTAAAGCCATCTTCCCTCCCCCCACCGGCCCTTCCCCATCTTCCCCGGCTGAAGTACCCGGCTAATATAAGCGTGTTTACATTAAAATATAAGGACAATTACACCAGCCGATCTAATAGTCGGCTCTGTATATGTTACCAGGTACTTAGGGCACTCTTTTGGAAAGCCATTATGCCCATGTGATTCCCCTCAAAGACTTTCTTGAGGCTTTTGTTTTGACAGGAGGGCATTAAGGGTTGAAACCGATAGCGTAAACGCACCACTTACACGCTTTGATCAAATCGGTCCATAATTCTCCCGAAGAAAGTCTTGTATATATTAGGAAGGAAATTAATTTTATTGCTGCTGCGGCTTTGCCGGTTAATGGCCCAGCGAGTTGGCCGGCCCCAGAAGGCCAGCCGTGGGAGGTGAGCTCGCTGCTCCCCTCCCGGGCGCTCCGTCCACGGGCACAAGTTGAGGACGAGCCGGTGGGCACTGGGATACAAGAGCCCGGGACGATGCAGACTCAGGGTCTGGGTTGCTGCCACCTCGCCAGGATTGTCGCAGCCGGAAGGCCCATGGGGGGTCACTACATGCTGTGGGTTTGGTCCAAGCTCCAAGCATTGGAGGGGGGCTCTAATACTAGAATTTGGAAGACCTAGACAGCGGAAAGCCATGGTCAATTTGTTTGCATTAGTGAACACAGCTAAGGAGAAGAGAAAGCCGGGCGTGGTGGTGCACGCCTATAATCCCAGTACCTGGGAGGCCAAGACAGGAGGATCGCAGGTTTGAGGCCTGCTTTGGTAACTTAGCGAGGCCCTCCGCAACTTAGACCTGTTTCAAAATAACAAATAAAATAGGGCGGGGGGTGTAGCTCAAAGGTAGAATGCCCCTGGGTTCAATCCCCAGTACCACATTTTTAAAAAAAGAAAGAGAAGAGAATTTATTTAGTTTTAAATATGTTTTTATTGGTGCATTGTAGTCTCACATCACAATGAGTATCAGTTTGGTGTTAACATACATGCACACAGCTCTTGGTGTCCCCCCCCGCCTCGCCCCCACATGTAGCACTGAGAATGATGTTGGTATAATCTCATATATACACATTGTTTATGATAGTAATTCCATAGATTCACTTCTTTCTTGCCCTTCCCCTTCCCTTGCACCACTGAGGGTTCTCTGTTGTCATTGGAGTCCCTTTTGTGTCCCCACTACTCCCTAGGTTGTGCATATTAATGAGAACATATGTCCCGAGAAGAGAATTTAAATAGTGAAGGTAGATCCACCCACCACGTCACTCAATGAGCACCTGGCTCTGTGACATAGGGAGCCAGAAGGGAACAGGGTCCGCTGGGGTCTCTCTGGTCCCTGTATGCTCTGTGTGAACCTGTGGGTCAGGATGGCGACATGACCCCAGATGCCAGCCAGCCACTTCCGAGAAAGAATGACCAAACCATTCCTTCACCACGGGACAGGGTGTTTTAAAAGAATATTTGGGGTTTGTGTGGTTTTTGCCTTTCTCACTGGTTTTACAACTTGGCTTCCTCATGAGATATGGCTGCTCGCTGGGCGTGGTGGCATATGCCTTTAATCCCAGTACTTGGGAGACTGAGACAGGAGGATCGCAGGTTTGAGGCCAGCCTCAGCACTGTAGTGAGACTCAGCAACCTAGCAAAACAAAAAAATAAAAAGGGCTGGGGGTGTCGCTCAGAGGTAGAATGCCCCTGGGTTCAATCCCCAGCACCACACACACACACACACACACACACACACACACCTCCTTGTTATATTGTTAACAGTATATTGTTAACATTGTTCTATTTTATTTTTATTTATTTTTATTGGGATTTGATACATCCTTGTACTTTAAAAGAATAAATTCAAATCATTTTTTGAAAAACTATGAAAACCATCACCAACATCATTGTCCCATGGGAGATAGAAAGTGGGTTGAGGAGCCGGGCGTGGTGTCGCATGCCTGTAATACCAATACTTGGGAGGCTGAGACCGGAGGATCCGGGTTCGCGGCCAGCCTCAGCTACTCAGTGAGGCCCCCCCGCAACTTAGTGAGACCCTGTTTCAAAATAAAGAATAAAAAATAGGGCTGGGGGTGTAGCTCAGAGATAGAATGCCCCTGGGTTCCATCCCCAGTACCACAAAAAAAAAAAAAAAGAAAGGGGGG